>JARSSU010047753.1:0-13491 GCA_029619165.1 Eurosta solidaginis
AACGTTACTACCATTACTGTATATGTGCTAGATAAAACTTAGCAAAATCGGATGAAGAACACGCCCACTTTTTAAAAGTAAAATTTTAACAAATAATTTAATACCTTTACTGTATATAAGTAAATTATGTCAACATTCAACTCCAGTAATGATATGGTGCAACAAAATACAAAAATAAAAGAAAATTTTAAAATGGACTTGGCTCTGCCCTTTTTCATCTAGTTTGTCTAGAATACTTTTAATGCCATAAGTCGAACAACAATTTACCAATCCTTGCGAAATTTTGTAGGGGCATAGCTTCTATCACGGTAACTGTTTTTCTGTGAAAATGGGGAAAATCGGTTGAAGCCACGCCCAGTTTTTATACACAGTCAACCGTCTGTTTGTAAAATGTGTGTGACACCTACCATATTAAGTAGAAGAAAATGAAAAAGTTCTGCAGGGCGAAATCAAAAGCCCTTGGAATCTTGGCAGGAATACTGTTTGTGGTATTACATATATAAATAAATTAGCGGTACCCGACAGATGATTTTCTGGGTCACCCTGGTCCACATTTTGGTCGATATCTCGAAAACGCCTTCACGTATACAACTAGGGGCCACTACCTTTTAAAACCCTCATTAATACCTTTAATTTCATACCCATAACGTACAAACACATTCTAGAGTCACCCCTGGTCCACCTTTATGGAGATATCCCAAAATGGCGTCCACCTATAGAACTATGGCCCACTACCTTAATACTCTTTATACCTTCCATTTGAAAACCATGTCATACAAACACATTCCAGGGTTACCCTAGGTTCATTTTTGTACATAATGATTTTCCCTTATTTTGTCTCCAAAGCTCTCAGCTAAGTATGTAATGTTCGGTTTCACCCGAACTTAGCCTTCCTTACTTGTTGTATTTACAATAGATTTTTACGATTTGCTCTACAAAATATTCACAATTATCGATGGTCACCCTGTGCTGGTGAAAACGAAATGTCAAATGCGGCTATTGCTGTCCTCTAGATAAATTCTAACTTAACTAGATACGATGAAAACGTCCCTAAGTGATATGAGAGTGACAGAATTTTATGCTACATATTCTGCGAGCGAGGTATTCTTCATTTAACTTGGACGATCGTATCTGAAGTTGTGAGCTTTTAGAAAGAAATTCAAATGATTTGTCTGCACATGATATGCGATCTTTCGCCAAAGTTTCTTTTATTAAACTTTAAGAAAAAAAAACTTCTAGCTTTTAATAAGAGTTTTTTAGATTTTTGTTGCTTGAAGAATATTGTGAAACTTGAAAAACTGTGATTTGATCCAATACTAGGAGACAGCTTTTTCAAATTGAATTTTATAAGTTCCCTCAAACTCAAAAACGTAACATGCCATTACTTCTCGTTTACTGTCTCGAAATGCTTTATCTCTTAATTTCTTTCAAGTATCTACGCCCTTTTAGGATATTTCCGTATCCGATCTCGGAATTTAATTCAGGAACGAACTATAGACGAACTTGTAAAGAAAGGTTTTTAATTAACATATATTCAATAAACATATTTTTACGAATTAATGCTGCAAACAAATCATGTTGTATGCAACAAACCACGTCGAATTTAATTATCTGGCAACACTGGTTCTATTCAAAAGCAAATTCTTTATTTATACGGATGATCGAATTTCCTGCCTCAAACGTTTCTCAAATAAGTAAAAAACTTGAAAATTTTCCTTTGAGAAAACGCTTAGTCTCAAATGATAAACACCGAAATGAAATTGGGAATTATATTGTTTACTTTTGCGAATTTGGGTAAATCCGCCAAAACAAGAACTTATCTGTCCCTCGGATCTTATTATGCCCAGAACCACTACTAAGTATGTGCATTTAGTTTGTATTATTGAATATAGGACCTGATGATTTTGATGACGAAAAAATTTATAAAAAATTGTTGCAGAACTTTGAAAGGTGGAAAACGTGTTTCTTACAATTTTTAAACGTAGATCTTGTATAGTGTCTCTGCCAAATTTCAATCTAATTTCTTTAACGGCTTTGAATTACGGCTTGTTAAATTTCCAAATTTTCTCTTTCTAAATATGGGTGGTGCCAAGCCCCTATTCCAAAATGTTTGGGAATTTTTGTTTTATGTCATAAAATCAATCCACTACTGAATTTGATAAGCGTAGCGGTATTCGGTTTTTAATTACCTAATTTTTCCCATTTTTCTAAATTTTTGATATCGAAAAAGTGGGCATGGTTATCGTCCGATTTCACTCATTTACAACATAATTCTGGGTTCAGACAAGCCCGTATACCGAATTTGATGAAGATATCCAATATCTGCTCAAGTTATCGTGTCAACGAACGAATAGACGGGCGGAGGGACATGGCTTAATCAAATCTGTTTTCGATACTGATGAATTTAATGTGTGGAAGTCTATATGCATCTCTATTCCTTTATACCTGTAAAACCAACCATTATCCAATCAAAATTATAATATCCTGTGTACATCTGGGTATAAAAAGCTTTTCCTTGGTACCCAGCTCATTGAGGGACCAGGCGCTTCGGGATATACATACGTGGGCATCTAATATCGGGTTGACATCCAGCGCAGAGAAGACGGATATGTTCTTGTTTACTAAGAGGTACAAGGTTTCAAATTGAACCAGGTCTAAGCTCGTAGGGATGACGCTGCAGGAGAAACATTGCACAAAGTGTCTAGGAATCATTCTAGACAGAAGGTTATAGTGGAAGCTCAACGTAGAGGAAGAATGAAGAAGGCCTCGACGGCACTATATGTATGTAAAAAAATGGGGTCTACGTGGGGTTTATCGGTCTCTCTTATTGGGCAATTTTAAAGCCTATCCTATACTATGGAGTGAACACCACACAAAAAAAAACGCCCCTAAAAAAATTAAAGGGGTACGAAGGCTATCAATGCTTAGCATTACGGGAGCCCTGAAAACAACCCCGACACAGTATTCCAACGACACTCAGTGCCGTGGGGAAACTTGAGCGCAGACCATACGGCCATAGTAGTATAGCGTCATTAATTGCAGTACGAACAGACTAGCTGATTCAGTATCGCGCTACAAAGGGACTCTTAGAGTCACAATAGAAGTGAATGGTTGGCGCAAGGGTGCCCAAACGACGGACAAAGCGATACACGTGTACACCGATGTTTCCAAAGTAGTGGTAGGGGTATGGTCTGCGGTTTACTGTGCTATTCAGGGAACAAACAGATCCTTCAAGTGGCTAGATTACTATAGTGTGTTCCATGTGGAAGTAGTAGCCGTTACAAAAGCAGTAGAAACACTGGAAGAAAATGACGTAAGCTGCAGCCGTGTCAACTTTTGTATTGATAGCCAAGCAGCAATAAAGACACAACATCTAAAAATGTTTTAGATCAGGAAAAAGTGAGGTGAAGGAGAAGCATACATCCGTATTGGGTCCCAGAGCATTTAGGAATAGATGGCAATGAAAAGGCAGATGAACCAGCTATAAAACATCCTGTGAAGTTTGCTCCGTAGACGTCACCAGAGGTGCACATGATCGACCCAGCGGGGAGGGCGTGCAGTTAAGCGCGGAGCTGTAAAATGTCGAAGTCATGTGTAGGTCTTTCAATCTTAGACTAAAAAAGTTACTCCTTTGACTAAAAAGAGACCACCGCAGATTCATGACGTGTATTTTGACTGGACGCTGCCTTCTGGCGTCACATGCCTTCAAATTAGGCTTGGTCAGTGATAGCAGATGTAGGAAGTGCGGGTAGGAGTAGGAAATGATCGGGCACATTTTGAGCTCGTGCCCTGCGCTTGCCAGGCTAAGACTCCAGCTATCTAGAGTGAATCAGCTGTCAGATCATGAAGCAACAAGTGGAATAGGTCTCAGAAATTGTCTAGTATTTGCCAAGAGGACGGAGTTATTTTATAACATAGGTCGTGGCTTTCCATTGTTTTTTATTCAGTTTGGTAGTTAAAAAAAACTTCTGTAACACTACGGAATCATTCAGTCTATGTGAGATCCCCATGGACCAACCAGTTCAACCTAACTTAACCTAACCCGGCTCTACATTGTGGCCCTACATTTTGGAACATAATTTTAGATTGCCTATTTACCATGCCACTACCAAATGGATGCCAAATTCAAGCATTTGCCGATGATGTGCTCCTTACCGTGGCCGCAAAAACACGCGCGGAGCTCGAATGTATAGCTAATGCTGCTTTATGCCAAATACATCAATGGGGAAACGATGTCAAACTACAATTTGGTGATGATAAAACGAAGGCAATAGCGTTTACACAAAAATCAAGAACAGCAAAAGTTTACTTAAATGGAACTAACTTGCCGTTCGTAGAGTCTATAAAACTTCTCGGAGTTATAATAGGTAACAATTTAAATTTTATCAGCCATGCACGCTATATCATTGGAAAAACGCAACGAATTTTTAATAATATATGCAAATATGTGAGACCTACATGGGGAATTCATGCCGAAAATGTTGCGATAATATACAGACAAGTTGTTGAGCCCATGATTACTTACGCATCAAGTGTCTGGGGAGGAGCAACTAACTACTACTGCGTCCGTAAGCTTCTCCGATCTTTTCAAAGAAGTTTTGCTATAAGAGCGATACGTGGCTTTCACACTGTGTCCGCTACTTCTGCACTAGCACTAGCTGCGTTCACGCCACTCCATCTTAAAGTTTCAAATAAGCAAAGTATACGAGGTCAGAAAACAAGGCGGAAAACCTGGGTTACCAGTAGAAGTTGATTTAGATAGAGATATACATCCGAAAGACTTGCTACACCCAGCCGATCGGCAAACCATTGAATATAGCAAAATCAGTAGACAGGTCGAAATTGATAGCTTAATAGCACATCATACCACACAGATCTTTACAGACGGAAGCAAACTAGAAACGGGAGAATGCGGATCGGCCTTTGTTATCATCCATCCAGATGGTACTTCTGAAAAAGAAATATTTAAGCTTCACAATGTATGCAGCGTGTTCCAAGCTGAAGCGTACGCAATCGATTCTGCGCTATTCTGGGCTCAAAGGTACTTGGCAACACAAAACCTACACATTTTTAGTGATAGCCAATCATGTCTTGAAGCTATCAAAAATAGAAGCAGTACGACGCCATTAATAGCGTCAATACATAAGCGGTTGTTCCTTCTAGGTTAAAAAACCAAATTAATTTCTCTTGGGTAAAAGCTCATACTGGTATCGACGGAAATGAGCAAGCAGATAAAGCAGCCAAGGAAGCGGCAGGTCTGACTACAAGTCCTGTTTACAAAAAGTTTCCAATGAGCTATACTAAAGCAATTATACAACAAGAAACGAAAGAAGCATGGCGTCGTGAATACACAAATGAATCGACAGGCAGTACCACAAAAATATTCTTCCAGGCGCCAAAAGAAGCAGAGATATACAGTGAAAGATTTGGAATTTCATTCGAAATTACGCAGTGCTTAACTGGTCACAGTTTCTGCAAAGCCTACTTGAAGCGCTTCCATATTATTGATTCAGACTTATGTCCATGCAACGAAGGAGAAGCACAGTCAATTAGTCACTTAATCTACTCGTGCCCCAGGTACCAGAATGCGAGAAGAATTCATGAAACTCTTTACAAGGAGCTCAACATACAACCATACAACATAATAGATATTTCACGGAATCAAGAATTGATCGAGTCTTTCAAGAAATTTATTAATAATATATTTAGTACACTAAAAATCTTTAATTCATTGCAATAACAAATATTCATTACTGTATGCTAAGTTAAATACCTGAAATTTAAACTCACGTCTGTATCCAGTTGCAGACAGTATTGTTTCATAAAATCATATCACCAACTATACTCACATGCATGTACATATTAAGTTATAATAATTTTAAATTCAAGTTATGGACATGAAAAGATACAAGAAATAATACATTTTCTCGAAGCGCGGCTAGCGTGTAGAGACCTAAGGAAAAAAAAACCCGGCTCTCAGAAAAATAGACACCTTAAAGGTCCCAAGGTTGTTAAAGGTCTTATATTAGAATATTTTTTATGTCCATATTGTAGACACAAACACATTTAACTTTCACCTATCTATACTTCTATATACTCCTATATACGTTATCTTCACTCATACATTTTGTTCAAAATTGCCAACGAAGACAATTGGAAAAAATTTCCTTTTCAAAAAGTCAAAGTCTTGTGGGATTGGCCTTTTGCATATTAATGTAAAAATATGTAAATAACACAAATGTGTCTATGAGAACAAATTCTTATATATAATAGCACTGTATACATATATGATTTGGTTGTACATACATACGCCAAATTATCTTTAATCTTAACTATGACAAGCACTTAGAATTTAGATGCCTAATTATTTTAATAAATTAATTATAAAATGTTCAGTTATAAATTCATATCACGTTCTCAAAAGCATGGAAGGTTATGGGAAGCCTTCAAGTACGGGATATAAGACAAACTTAACAATTTGTTGGTTAGAGGTTCTAAGGCTAAATTTTTCTTAAAAGCTATTTAATATTAAAGCTCACAGGGTCAAACAATTATTAATTTCCATACTAAACGTTTGTGTATAAAATCATAACAGAAACTACTTTCCTCTCTGCTCAACTGAGTATAAAAATTCATCAACATTATGTTCGAGTTTAGGGTTACGTTGTGCGCTGTGGTTTGGCACATTTATAGAAAGGAGGTATTTAAAATTTTAACCTCCTCTTCTTATTTTCCATACGCTGGGTTGCGGATTTCCATGGCAGTAACATATCAATTCAAAACAATTTTTTTAAATTTAGAAATAAAAAAATCCAATATGGGCTTCAAATTTAAAGCTTGCCTTTTGAGCTTTTTATACCTTTCATGAAAATGAAATGGTATATTAATTTCGTCACGAATCCCAAAATTGTAAGTCCTTAAAGGAAAATAGATAAACCCACCATTAGGTATACCGAAATAATCAGGATGAAGAGCTGAGTTGATTTAGCCATGCCTGTCTGTCCGTCTGTCTGTTTGTATGCAAACTAGTCCCTCAATTTTTGAGATATCGCGATAAACCACCATATGCTTTCGTTTATTGCACATATTGTTCTCTGAAAAAATGGAAGAGATCGGTCGTATATATAGCATATATCCACCACAACTGATTGTTCAGATAAAAAACTTTTCATAATTACTGCCCCAATTTAAGAGCTAGAGGCTTCAAATTTCAAAGAATGCTTACGTATATAGCATATATTTTTGTTTGAAAAAATCATAGAGATCGGTGCTATATATATTATATACCCCATATAAACTGTAATTTTTGCCCCTATTTTACAGCTAGAAGCTTTAAATTTCATCAAATTTCATCAAATATTTACGTTTACGTCACATATTGTTGAAATACGTTATTCGTTGTCATAGTTTATACATGCAGACCACAAAAAACGTGAAACTTTGCATCCTCACACAAAGTACCTACCTATTTTTTTATTTTATATTTATCTTAAAAATCGCATGGTATGTACATCCGTTCACTATATATTTCTTATTTTATACAGCCGATTATTCGGAAGTTACGAATGGGATAATATTATTGCTCAGCCCCATTCATAAAGGTATGAAGTCTTCGGCACAGCCGAAGACAGTCCCGTGCTTACTTGTTTATTTCGAATTTGGACCGACCGATTCTAATCAACATTCACTTCCGTAAATACAGTGGCGTAGTGAGATTTTCTTGCGCCCGGGCCTAAGTATTTTTTTTTAATTCAGTCTTCAGAAATTAATATCCCCCAATTGGACTATGTGAATCGTCCAGCTGCGAAGACCTGCATAGTCTCTAATGATGGAAGTAAGCTGGATGCTTGTATGAGCAAATTATGACCATGCATGGTTAAAGCGTACAAATTAAAAAAAAATAAAACAAACTACAAAACCAAACTAAAAAAATACATACCAAATTTTAGATCTATTTTATTTTTATTTTTATTTTTTTCGGCCATTTTTAAAAGTCAAATCTGTTAAAATTTTGATATCATCAAAATTTATATATACAATTTTTCTTTTTCCACACTTAATAATGTTAGGTCACTTAGGTGACCTTGCCCCATCATTGAACGTAAATATGTCGAAATCAGTTTTTATTTGCTGAATAAGCGTTCGCAGTTAGTATCAATTGCTGAGTTAGTCAAGAGTATTTGAAGTGCCACTCGCAAGTTTTTAAAATATCTTCTCCATACGAGATTATAAAACTTAGTATTTCTAACGGAGTTTTAGGTAAATTTATTTTCTAACTTACTTAATTGGCGCTTAACAGTCTAAACGGTTATGGCCGTCCAACAAGGCGCGCCAGTCGCTCATTCGTTCCGCCAACCGGACCAAATTGGTCACACAAAGGGCGTTTCAAATCGTTTTCCACCTGGTCCTTCCAACGGAGTGGGGGCCACCCTCTACCTCTGCTTCCATAGGCGGGTTCCGATAGAAACACTTTCTTGGTCGGAGCATCATCTTTCGTTCGCATAACATGGCCTAGCTAGCGCAACCGCTGCGTTTTAATTCGCGGGACTATGTGGATGTCTGCGTATAGCTCGTACAGCTCATCATTAAATCTTCTTCGGTACTCGCCATCGCCAACGCGAAGTAATATTTTGCAGTCACATATTTTGGTAAAAAGTTCTGTTCCATCGAAATCTATATTATAAAACTCATCAAAGTTCTTACAACTTCTTTCTAAGTTGTTATTATCCTTGTTTAAAAAATTTCCAACGTCTAAGAGAAATCCAAATTTAATATTAAGGTCATTTAGTCTTGTAAATCGTGTACGTATTTCTTGTTGGAGGCAACCGAGAACACTCTTCGTAACGCGAGAAATTTCACATTCTGCGGAAAGTCCAACATCTCTAGTCAATTCTCCGGGCATTTTGCGGCGCTTCCATACACGTTTTAATATATCAGTATCCCATTCTTCACAAACAGACTTCGCTTTATTTATTGCTTCTTCACAGAGTGTCTCGAATTTCGGATAGTTCAGTCAAATATAAGATCATGATACGCTTCTCTAAAATTCATCCCCGGATTTTGTATTCTGAGCTGCACACGACCAAACCTCCTTAAGATTTCATACCACAAATTAAGTAATGTTATGAAACTAAAATTTAGTATATTTTGCAACAGAATTGTAGCTTGGCTTCTGGTGTCACTTGTGCTGTTAGTGTCCTCTGCTAATTGTTCTAAGTGTATTCTGGTGGTCCATTGTGTTTCAGATTCACGTTTGACAGTTTTTGTTAAAGCATTTTTAATAATTCCCTTCATAACGTTGAAGGTGAGAAAAAAGATATATGCTTTTAATTATTCCACAACCTGTTGCAAGTCTTCTGGATATATGCATGCATTTTTTAGTATAGAAATTTCTTTCCAGAAATCAATTATAATAAAAATACAAACTATCCAGGAAATTCTGCTTTTGCTACCCTGTGAGTAGCGCCCGGGGCAAGATGCCCCTGGTCCCCCTCTCAATACGCCACTGCTTAAATATTGCGATGGGCTGAGCCGATATAAAAAGTTTCCCCAATTATATTCACTACACATATCTATGGATGTATGTAGATTTCAATGATAATACCAATACTTTTGTTTTCATTCAGTGACATCATAAAGCATCCCTTGGAAGCTTATAATGCGCTTGTAATTCCTTTGGACATTCTATGCTACTCCTGTTTCAGCTTTCGACCATGTGGCGACAGAAGACAACTTTTACATATTTTTATACTAGATAGGTATAAATACGTACAATATGTACAATATAAAGCTCTGGAAGCAAAGGCATGTGTTTGTGAGATAGGAAGCATTGTATGCTTCGTGGAAAACTGATGAGGTAAAAATGTATACTCCCGCTATGAAACTATTTGGTGATTATGTTTATTTTATGATTATTTTACATTTACTCTACGCAGATTGAAAGTATTTATGTATATGCAATGTGTATTTTGGGGATGTTATTGAAGTATAAACGAAGTATGTATATATTTATTTGGCGTCTTAAATTCGGATAATAAATGATGTAACATTCAAACTTTGAATAACGAATATATTGAATACTTAAATACTCATAAATTTGTAGTAAAAGCTTTTAAGACTTGATGGGAACTCACTTTATTAATAAAACGTAAAACAAATATGGTTTTGTCCGCCAGCAGTCATAGTACGTAGTCCGTTTAATTATTATGGTATGAGAGGATGCGCCTTATGTTGTAATAGTCGCCAGTTATGTATATATATATGTAAAAAGGGGTTTCTGTAGTAAAGCCTTGGAAACCTATGAACAAAAGACTTAAAAAGTGAAAACTCTTCTTTTTATTGAGAAAGCCAAAATTTCATCTCCGTCTGTAGAAATTTAAAATCGATTTTTATCTAATACTATGTACAAACACACACCAAAATTTATACCATTTGGACAATTTATTACGCAATTTATCATATAATAAATTGTAATAATAAATTGCCAATTTAAAAAAAAATAATAAATTGTTTCAAACTGCAAATGCAACCTTGTTAAGTGTGTTTATTGAGTAGATTTAAACGTCAGTTACGCATGGCTCAACTATATGGTTGGCTCATCTCATCAGCTGATTTAATTTTTTTTTCATTTCACTGGAGTAGGGATTGTGAAGAGAAGATGGCAAACTCAAAATGAAACCAAAACATTGAACACATTTTCTTACAACACACAAAAATTTGAAAGTTTTATGTTTTCATTCCATTCCATCCGCTTAATACCAAAACGCACATTTTGACAGTCTGAACACATACCTTTCTTTGCTGTAGAGATGAGCCAACCAGCTATCAAATTACTATTGTGTAAGCTAAATTGAGTTGTATGAAAACCATTCAATTTAAATCGAAATTGCATGAACTTATTTTTCGGTTTGAACATAGTACAACAAATTACCGATTCTCGTCCCTAAGCGGGTTAAGGGGTTAAAATATACCCGCGGTAGGTATGCCTGTCGTAAGAGGCGACTAAAATACCAATAGATTCAAGGGGTTGTGTAGCGCAACCCTTTCAGGTTGCCAGCGCAATATATAGCTTCTCCAAACCCAATTATCAATCTCACCTATCCGTGGCGAATCCTGTTTCGTTAACAGCCGAGGCTCTGGCGACCCCGAACTCCTCATGGAGCCAGGGGGTGGAGGGCGGTATGGCCTAGAAGGTCGCACGTGGTCATAATAAATCGCTCCCGAGATGGTCGGGCTTGGAACCGGAACGTACCGTATCTGCATCCGGCAAAGGACCATCAACATCGATAACACTCCCCAAGGCCTTCGGGGAGTGCCCTTATCTCTACAACAACAACAACGGCAACCAATTATCGTATAAAAAAATATACCTGAAATAAGGGAAAATATATCCTAAAAAAATTTCTTTAAATTTAGGAAAATTTCAATGTCATGAGTAAGAATTTCTTATCTTTGTATTAAACTTTAATTTGAGGAAAAGTTTTTTTTTCATTTTTTTTTACTTGATTGAATAATTTTCACAATATAAACATGTTAGTTCAGTGAATAAGAGTACTTCACTGTAAGGCTGAGTAACACAGCACTGTGCTGTGTTATTGTGTTAACACTTAGTAATGTGCGGCACGCAGACGCACACTTATCGATTAATTTATAACACAGTGGCACACTCGATGTCAGAAAGCTGACTGTGCAATGCCGCTCAAACTGGTGAATGCTCATAACACAGTAACACGCTCTATAGCAGAGCCGGCCACACAAATACTAAAACAATTGCATACGTGTGTCGAAAAATTGAGTGACAACTCCCCACAGTGTGCTAAAAGAAAATGTGGACTGTGAAGTTCGAAATTAAAAAGGACTCTGGTTATTTGATTTCAAGCTAATCCTAACAATATTTACTTATATTCATATAACTAAGAACACGGAGGTCGAGCTAGCCAGATAAACTTTTTTGTAAAAGAAGGTATGGTGTTTCTTCAATGCAAAATTTACTTTAAAAAATCACTTTTTCATTAAGAAAGAACTATAAAACAAAGTAAATGTAAAGATAGAAATATATATTTTCAAAACAAAGTTATTCAATAAAAAAAATGTATAAAAATTAATAAAACTAAGTAGAACGTATACAAAGTTACTTATATTAAATTGTCAATATTAACATGTATGTTCAAAGGAACTTAATAATACTAACTAAAACGTATTAAAATTCACTTTAACATTGCAGCATATTGCTTTTATTATGTGCCCAAAAAGTAGCATGGACTTTTCCTTTTGCACTCACTGTTGATTTTAGTAAGTGGCAAGCGAAAGCAAGCGATCGTGACCGCACATCGTTAGTGTCTGTGTGAAAACACGAACTCAATTGCACAATGTGCAACTTTTGGCCGGCTCTGCTCTATAGCACAGAGAATGACACTCAGATCGTAAGTGCACATACATACATAGTCCATTGTGCTTGTGTGTTGATTGTGTTGCTTTCCAATGACCACTTCACTCAAAACATATCTATACACCATGATACAAATATTACAAGATAAAACCGTGAGAGGATAATGACATTACGCCTCGATTCTGAGCGTTACCGGTAAAATAACATTATGTAAACCGAATATCGTTACCAGTTCTTTATTCGCGATTCTGGCCCAGAGTGGTAACGCTGTCATCACCAGACAACTCACCAGTGTCCGTGGAGAGCATTTGAATGGTAGTTTCTCGCTTTCAAAATTCACGGTTGCCACTTGGTCATTTGAACACAAAAACGGTCCCTTTCCACCCCATTTGTTCCGCTGGTCCCTTTTCTTACAATTTTGGTGCTTTTTTGGCAGTGCCTACACGATTGGGACTGTGGTACTTGTTCTTTTCACTCAGTGTAAAATTCACAAAATATTGCCCAAAAATTCGGCCACACTTTCGTTAGCCCCCATATAATTTTGAATTTACTTCAATTGATGGAACTCTCACCATAAAAAGTGCTACAGGAGAAATCAGTAAAATGGTACCAGAACAATAACATGCACCTAGATATAATTAAGCCGAGGCATTAAAAAGCACGTGTTGGCACGCAACACATTGTCGTTAATGTTGATGAAATAACCGACGAATCATGGAAAAAACATCGTGTTGTGATATTAATAACAGCTAGATATTTCGATCAAAGGTTATACAACACTATGTAAAATATGAAAATACAAATTTCTTCTCGCTTAGCATAGCTTAATATAGCGAGCACTCTGCTCTGTCCGAGCCCTACACTTTCAAAACTTATACAAGAAATTGCGATGCAAATTACTACTCTCGTTTGGACTTGATATTTAAATCTTCTCTCACCCAACAGCTCAATTGCGTTCACAAGGAATTCCAGGACTATGTGTGTGTGTTAAGCCACGCAAGGTAATTGAAAACTAGTATCTTCTTTCGCACACAAGAAATATTTTACACTCGAATACAGAAGAAAGCACATGCAAAGAGCTTAGATTTCGGAGAGAGAAATGT
>JARSSU010047754.1:0-42624 GCA_029619165.1 Eurosta solidaginis
CCTGGTCCACCTTTATGGCGATATCTCGAAAAGGTGTCCACCTATAGAACTAAGGCCCTCCCTTTTAAAATACTCATTAACACCTTTCATTTGATACCCATATAGTACAAACACAATCGAGGGTTACCCTAGGTTTATTCTGCCCATGGGCGACCCCGCTTAGAAAAATTTTCTTCTAATTGAAAACTCTTATTTCTAAAATTGTGATGTTGCTTTGCCCGGGGTGTGAACCCACAGCATTCGGTGTGGTAGGCGGAGCACGCTTCAATTTCGGACTCATAATTAAGAGCGCTTCGAAAGTATTTCAGGGCTGATTAAAAAAAAATAAAAGAAATGCGTTCAAACTTAACCTTTCCATATTTAAAAAAATATTCAAATAACAAACGAATTGATAGCTGAAGATAGATAGGAAGGCAGTTGCTCCACTTTTTATACCCAGCTGTACTTGTACACAGGGTATTATAACTTTGATTGGATAACGGTTGGTTGTACAAGTATATAGGAATCGAGATAGATATAAATTTCCATGTACCAAATCATCAGTATCGAAAAAAATGTGATCGAGCCATGTCGTCCGTCCGTTAACACGATAACTTGAGTAAATATTGAAACATTTTCACCAAATTTGGTACACGAGCTTATCTGGACCCAGAATAGATTGGTATTGAAAAAGATCGAATTCGGGTGATAACCACGCCCACTTTTATATACATAACATTTTGGAAAACACAAAAAACCTGATTATTTAGTAAACGAGTAAGGAAGGCTAAGTTCGGGTGTAACCGAACATTACATACTCAGCTGAGAGCTTTGGAGACAAATAAGGGAAAATCATCATATAGGAAAATAACCTAGCTGAGAGCTTTGGAGACAAAATAGGGAAAATCATCATATAGAAAATGAAAGGGTAACCCTGGAATGTGTTTGTACGACATGGGTATCAAATGGAAGGTATTTAAAGAGTATTTTAAAAGGGAGTGGGCCATAGATCTATAGGTGGACGCCATTTCGGGATATCGCCATAAAGTTGGACCAGGGGTAACTCTAGAATGCGTTTGTACGACATGGGTACCAAATGAAATGTGTTAGTGATTATTTAAAAGGGAATGGGCCTTAGTTCCATAGGTGGCCGCTTTTTCGAGATATCGCCATAGAGGTGGACCAGGGGTGACTCTAGAATGTGTTTGTACGATATGGGTATCAAATGGAAGGTGCTAATGAGAATTTTAAAAGGAAGTGGGCCTTAGTTCTATAGGTGGACGCCTTTTCGAGATATCGCCATAAAGGTGGACCAGGGGTGACTCTAGAATGTGTTTGTACGATATGGGTATCAAATGGAAGGTGTTAATGAGAATTTTAAAAGGGAGTGGGCCTTAGTTCTATAGGTGGACGCCTTTTCGAGATATTGCTATAAAGGTGGACCAGGGGTGACTCTAGAATGTGTTTGTACGATATGGGTATCAAATGAAAGGTGTTACTGAGCATTTTAAAAGAATGTGGGCCTTAGTTCTATAGGTGGACGCCTTTTCGAGATATCGCCATAAAGGTGGACCAGGGGTGACTCTAGAATGCGTTTGTACGATATGGGAATCAACTGAAAGACGCTAATGAGTATTTTAAAAGGAGGTGGCCCTTAGTTCTATAGGTGTACGCCTTTTCGAAATATCTCCATAAAGGTGGACCAGGGCTGACTCTAAAATGTGTTTGTACGATATGGGTATCAAATGAAAGGTGTTAATGAGTATTTTAAAAGGAAGTGGGCCTTAGTTCTATAGGTGGATGCCTTTTCGGGATATCGCCATAAAGGTGGACCAGGGGTGACTGTAGAATGTGTTTGTACGATATGGATATCAATGAAAGGTGTTAATAAGTATTTTAAAAAGGAGTGGCCTTAGTTCTATAGGTGGACGCCTTTTTGGGATATCGCCATAAAGGTGGACCAGGGGTGACTCTAGAATGCATTTGTACGATATGGGTATCAAATGAAAGCTGTTAATGATTATTTAAAAGGGAGTGGACCTTAGTTCTATAGGTGGACGCCTTTTCGAGCTATCGCCATAAAGTGGACCAGGGGTGACTCTAGAATGTGTTTGTACGATATGGGAATCAAATGAAAGGTGTTAATGAGTATTTTAAAAGGGAGTAGGCCTTGGTTCTATAGGTGGACGCCTTTTCGAGCTATCGCCATAAAAGTGGACCAGGGGTGACTCTAGAATGTGTTTGTACGATATGGAATCAAATGAAAGACGTCAATGAGTATTTTAAAAGGAGGTGGGCCTTAGTTCTATAGGTGGACGCCTTTTCGAGATATCGCCATAAAGGTGGACCAGGGGCTGACTCTAGAATGTGTTTGTACGATATGGGAATCAAATGAAAGACGTCAATGAGTATTTTAAAAGGAGGTGGGCCTTAGTTCTATAGGTGGACGCCTTTTCGAGATATCGCCATAAAGGTGGACCAGGGCTGACTCTAAAATGTGTTTGTACGATATGGGTATCAAATGAAAGGTGTTAATGAGTATTTTAAAAGGAGTGGGCCTTAGTTCTATAGGTGGATGCCTTTTCGAGATATCGCCATAAAGGTGGACCAGGGGTGACTGTAGAATGTTTTTGTACGATATGGATATCAAATGAAAGACGTCAATGAGTATTTTAAAAGGAGGTGGGCCTTAGTTCTATAGGTGGACGCCTTTTCGAGATAACGCCATAAAGGTGGACCAGGGCTGACTCTAGAATGTGTTTGTACGATATGGGAATCAAATGAAAGACGTCAATGAGTATTTTAAAAGGAGGTGGGCCTTGTTCTATAGGTGGACGCCTTTTCGAGATATCGCCATAAAGGTGGACCAGGGGTGACTCTAGAATGCGTTTGTACGATATGGGAATCAACTGAAAGACGCTAATGAGTATTTTAAAAGGAGGTGGCCCTTAGTTCTATAGGTGTACGCCTTTTCGAGATATCGCCATAAAGGTGGACCAGGGCTGACTCTAAATGTTGTTTGTACGATATGGGTATCAAATGAAAGGTGTTAATAAGTATTTTAAAAGGAAGTGGGCCTTAGTTCTATAGGTGGATGCCTTTTCGGGATATCGCCATAAACGGTGGACCAGGGGTGACTGTAGAATGTGTTTGTACGATATGTATATCAAATGAAAGGTGTTAATAAGTATTTTAAAAAGGAGTGGGTCTTAGTTCTATAGGTGGACGCCTTTTTGGGATATCGCCATAAAGGTGGACCAGGGGTGACTCTAGAATGCATTTGTACGATATGGGTATCAAATGAAAGCTGTTAATGATTATTTAAAAAGGAGTGGGCCTTAGTTCTATAGGTGGACGCCTTTTTGACCTCAGTTCTATAGGTGGACGCCTTTTTGGGATATCGTCATAAAGGTGGACCAGGGGTGACTCTAGAAAGCATTTGTACCATATGGGTGTTTAATGATTGTTTAAAAGGGAGTGGGCCTTAGTTCTATAGGTGGACGCCATTTCGAGATATCGCCATGAAGGTGGACCAGGGGTGACTCTATAATGTGTTTTTACGATATGGGTATCAAATTAAAGGTATTAATGAAAGTTTTGAAAGGGAGTTGCCCTTAGTTGTTTCATCCCTTTTTTCGTATTTGGTATAGAATTATGGCATTTTTTTTCATTTTTCGAAATTTTCGATATCGAAAAAGTGGGCGTGGTCATAGTCGGATTTTGCCCATTTTTAAGACCAAGATAAAGTGGGTTCAGATAATTACGTGAACTAAGTTTAGTAAAGATATATCGATTTTTGCTCAAGTTATTGTGTTAACGGCCGAGCGGAAGTTCAACTGGTCGACTGTATATAAAAACTGGGCGTGGCTTCAACTGATTTCGCCCATTTTCACAGAAAACTGTTATCGTCATAGAGGCTTTACCCTTACCAAATTTCATAGGATTGGTAAATTTTTGTTCTACTTATGGAATTAAAAGTATTCTAGACCAATTAATAAAAAAGGGCGGAGCCACGCCCATTTTGAAAATTTATTTTATTTTTGTATTTTTTTGCACCATATCATTACTGGTGTTGAATGTTGACATAATTTACTTATATACTGTAAAGATATTGAATTTTTTCTTAAAATTTGACTTTAAAAAATTTTGTTTTTAAAGTGGGCCGTGTTCTTCATCCGATTTTGCTAATTTTTATTAAGCGCACATATAGTAATAGGAGTAATGTTCCTGCCAAATTTCATCATGATATCTTCAACGACTGCGAAATTACAGCTTGCAAAACTTTGAAATTACCTTCTTTTAAAAGTGGGCGGTGCCATGTCCATTGTCCAAAATTTTACTAATTTTCGATTCTGCGTCATAAGTTCAAACCACCTACCAAGTTTTATCGCTTTAGACGACTTTGGTAATGAATTATCGCGCTTTTTCGATTTTTCGAAATTTTCAATATCGAAAAAGTGGGCGTGGTTATAGTCCGATATCGTTCATTTTAAATAGCGATCTGAGATGAGTGCCCAGGAACCTACATACCAAGTTTCATCATGATACCTCAAAATTTACTTAAGTCATCGTGTTAACGGACAGACGGACGGACGGACGGACATGGTTCAATCAAAATTTTGTTCGGTACTGATGATTTTGATATATGGAAGTCTATATCTATCTCGATTCTTTTATACCTGTACAACCAACCGTTATCCAATCAAAGTTAATATACTCTGTGTGCAAAGCACGCTGAGTATAATAATACACCTAGAATATTATTGAATGTTTTGTTTTGAGTGGTAAGTGACAACGTTCGATTATTTTATAATAAAAAATAAAAAACACACACCTTAATGTCACTTAAATAATAATTTTTATTTTGTAAACAAAATTACAAAACCAATACAAATTGTTTCGACACTCGCGTGGTGCCTTCTTCAGTTGTTTGTATCAGGTTGAGGTGGCTGCCCGAGGGCACACTTAGGCCAGTAGCATTAGGCCCGTTCTGATACCACGAAAATACACCGTTAGTTTTCCTCTTCGAACAATTTTGAGGACCTGATGAAAGCTACCAGGTCCTTAACATCATGCTCAGTTGCAAATAAGGTGAACCACCGTTCCTCCTCCTCATCCTCTTTACAACTCCTACAGTATCGATGATAAGGCGCTCTAACCTTTCTGCAAGCCTACCTATGAGACAATGACCAGTTAGTGCCCCCACAAGTGTGCAAATCGTATCCCTTCTTAGGTAGTACAAGTGACGGGATCTTATAGGATCCCATTTAGGCCAGGTTTCATTCGATGTTCGACACCCCGGTGTTTGTAGCCATCTTTCGTCGGCTTGGCGGTGGATGTGCTCTTTTAGCATTAGCTGACATGTGGACAGGGGCATACCTAAGCTTTCTTGGCCAGGAAGAATCTGATTGGTTGTACCCTGACTAGCGAGTTCATCTGCAATGCAGTTTCCCTCGATGTCCCTATGTCCAGGGACCTATGTGAGGTATACACGGTTCTGTTGAGCCATCTCTTGAAGAGATCGGCGACCGCTTAGTGCTAGTTCAGAATTGAACGAGTAGGAGCCAAGAGATTTTATGGCAGCTTGGCCGTCGCTGAAATAAAAATGTCTTTACCCACTATTTTATACATTATATTGAAACAGAACAAATTTATTTTTATAAACATTTTTGCATGAATACAATAAAGACTCTTTTCTTTGAGTTTTCTTCAAAGGGACATTTGATTAATCAAAACAAGATAGATATACCCATACAACTTTATTTGGGGTTCCTGAAATATGTGACATGGATACTATTAGGTCTCTTTCTTTCTGTTTCCTTATGATAACACACTGATCAAAATGAGATGAAGGTGTTTGTATTTTTAATTTCGGTTATAATTGAGGGGATGTGTGGAAGAATGGTATAAGGCGAGTTACACCGTTTTTCTATAAATCAACTAAGTAAAAGAGCACGATTACATACATATACCATATTAATCTTAGAAAATAATAGTGATATTTAAACAAAGATATTAGCTTCATTTATGGAAAAACGGTATAACTCTTTAATAAAATTTTGCAGTAGTGAAGCTTCGAAATAGTATGCAAATATATTCAATGTCGTAGACCCGAAAGAACTGAAAAATAAAAGAATTGAAGTGGTTTCAAAAACGACTAAGCAGACAGGGAACTCCATTGTTAAAAATAGAAAAAGGTTAAAAATGACAACAGTAGTAAAAAAAGATTGCTAAAAATAACATAACAAATAGTTATAAGCATTTCTAAATAATAGAATATAATGTATTTAACAATGGTTATTAATGTATCTACTATTTTGTTTAATAAAGTATCTCAATCAAAATATTTGATATTCGATCTATGGAATAACGGTATAAATCAATAAAAAAGAAATTATCCATTTTCTAATAAAATTATTTATATATAAAATTTATTACTTTTTCTTATCAAAGAAAAAAAAATAAAATCTTACCAAGTAGGATTATTATAAATTTATTTTTACCTGTATTGTTAAATTTTTTCACTTTTCTCAAAGGTTGATTTTGAGTTATACCGTTATTCCACACATCCCCTCAATTTAAAAATTAGTTTCTATTTCTTTTCTTCTTTTGGTTATGCTATTCTACATACATTCTACTCTACTGAGTTGTTATATGCTGTTTGTCTCACAATACCAAGATTTTTGAAGAATAAAGATGTTGCATGCGCGAACTTCGGTGGAAGGCAGCGGAGCTTCACAAAATTCTAGTAGGTCCCTTCCACCACACCACAAGCTTTAACACAAGTTTTCACATAATTTAAGATAAACAAAATATACTAATTGGAGTTTCAGAGAGTAAAAATTAAAATTCTGAACAGATTAGCTGAATAAATGTACAAATAACTGTTAAATAATAAATACAGACAGTGGTAGTTCTGCTGTGGTGAGTGGTGAATTTGACCTACTAGAATTTTGTGAATGTTGGTTCACACTATTTTTCGCGCATGCAACATCTTTATTCTTCAAAAATCTTTGACAATACTTCGTTGAACAATTCTGCTGTTAATCGCTCGACTTCGTTCGTCTCGGCCAACGCCACGTCAACTTGTTACACAACAACTCCAACACAACTGTTTCGATAGAATCACTTAACAACTTTTTCGTCTCTCTCGTGTTTACAGCCTTTCCACACGATCTCTTGCAAAATTTACGCTCTTCGGCCACCTCCACGTAATTACTTTGCCAACAACAAATTTGATTTGTGCTATTCGGGCTACGCCACACAAAGGCGTCGGCAAAATGGAAATGCATATGTGTTAGTGAGAGCGCGGTGATAGCGCACATCATTTGATGCATCGTTTTGCGTAGTTCATTTGCTTATTAGAAAGCAACAAGACAGATCGTTTGTTATTATTTTTTTAATGCGCACAATGGCAAATGGACGAACAAGTGTGCTTTTCCACTTGCCTTTGCTCAAAGGGAATTGAAACAATAAAACAAACTGATTGATTTTAAATAACTGATTAATTAGCGTATCCCTGGTCGGTGTACGCTAGTGCATATTTAGTGGACTGATCATGATTCAAAATTCTGTACTCTTTATATGCGCATTTGATATTAATAATTTCTATTTTACCTTGCCCTTGAAATTTACATACTTTATTTCAGGCAGGCTTAACGAACGAAACGATATCATTTCGTTACGATAATCAACGCTAACGTTAATTTGTCGTTCTTAACGTTAATAAACGAAACGAAATGACTTCGTTTCGTTTATTAACGTTGATTATCGTAACGAAATGATATCGTTTCGTTCGTTAAGCATGCCTGCTTTATTTCACGTACGTACGCTTGTGAGCTATGCTTGACCAGTGACCCATATCATATTACCGTTGAGAAGTTCTTTGTTTTGTTATCAGCCGAGCCGCTGCTGCCATGCAGTTACCGAAAGAAACGGTATAATATAGAGACATTGCATAGACGAAAAATAGTGTGAGGCAAGCTTCACAAAATTCTAGTAGGTCACATTCACCACTTACCACAGCAGAATTTGTTAAACTACCACTGTCTGTATTTGTTATTTAACAATTATTTGTACACTTTTTATTCAGCTAATGTGTTCAGAATTTTAACTTTTACTCTCTAAAACTCCAATCAGTGTATTTCTGTGCCCTTCCAGGGATGGCCTCCACAACTCTTCCCAGTGGCCACTTTAATGGAGGTGTATTGTCGTTCTTAATCAATACAAGATCGTTGCATAGAATGTTAGGGCGGGTTGTGCTCCACTTTGCTCGCTGCTGATGCCCTTTTATTTATTCTGCTTTCCGTCTTTCCCAAGAGTTTTTCTGAATCGATTGTACAAGTTGGAACAGCTTAAGCAATCCAACTCTTGCATCTGAGACTGTTGGTTTGGTGATAGCGGTGAGTGTTCTGCCCACTAGAAAGTGGGAGGTAGTAAGTGCACGGAGGTCATTGGCATTGGTTGACATCGGGGTTAGAGGGCAGCTATTTATCATTGCTTCTGCTTGGCAGCAAACTGTGTGTAACTCATCAAAATTAAGTACGTGTGACCCCACTGCTTTACGGAGGTAATGTTTGGCCCACTTCACCGCACTCTCCCATAAACCGCCGAAATGAGGTGACCTTGGCTGGATGAATTTCAATTCAATTCCTTCTTCTGCGAGTTTGACCCTTACCGTTGCAACGTGATGCTCTGACATATATGCTGATAACATTTGACGGAGCTCTCTGTTGGCTCCCACAAAATTTGTTCCGTTGTCCAAAAAAATTATTTTGCATTTGCCTCGTCTGGCTATGAAGCGTTTAAGAGCTGCAATGAATGAAATTGTGGTTAGATCTGGAACTAGCTCAAGGTTCACAGCCTTTGTCGCGAAGCAGATGAAAGCACAGATGTACACCTTGATTGGACCTTTGCTACGAATTCGTTGGGTAATAGGGAAAGGGCCACAATAATCGATGACCGCTATCTCAAATGGGAATGTAGGATGTACACGCTCTGTTGGTAGTGCACTCATTAATTGATGTTCTAGTTGTGGCTTGTTGCGGCAGCAAAGCACGCATCGATGAAAAACTTGTCTGATTAGGCTCCGAGCGTTAATGATCCAAAATCTGTCACGAATGATAATCACCAGGGTTTGGCATCCAGCATATAAATGACGACGATCAAGTGTGTCTACTAACGTGCGAATGAAAGGATGAGTTTTTGGTAAAAGGATCGGGTGCTTCGCTTCAAACGGTAATGGTGAGTTATTGATTCTTCCACCAACTCTAATAAGTCAGTTGTGAAGAAAGGGAGATAGTCGATGAAAGGGTGATTGTTACTTACTATACCGGTCTCTAAGTCCTTGTATTCCTTTTCGTAGGTTATTCTCTGTATGTATTGGCATATTAGCAAAAGAGATGAATCCAATTCGCTAACAGTAATGGGTCCTGTCTCAGCTGACATATGACGTAATGATGAAATGAATCGATTAATGTAAGCGAAGATGCGTAGTATTTTGTTGTAATTATTCACATATTTGTGATTAGCTATAATGTCTGATGGTATTAACGTCTTCAGAGGCAGGGCATATTTTCGTCGCTCTGTTGTGACGTCATCGGTGAAAATTGGACTGTATGGCCATTGATTGTGATCCTTAAGAAGATATTCAGGACCATGAAACCATAAGCGATTTGCAGAGATATCCTTGAATAATGCCCCTCTTGATACAAGGGCAGCCGGATTTTCCTCTGACGGAACGTGATGCCAATTCAAATGACTGGTTAGTTTTTGAATCTTCGCAACTCCGTTTGCTATGAAAGAGGTTTACCATTCATTATGAATTGATTGTGGAACTCCTTCATCCCACGAAAGACGCAGTTTCCACAGTTGTTTCATAAGTATTTTACATTTTACAATGATGGGATTGGGCAGGCCGAGCGGGTCAAAGAAGCCTTGTCGAAAGTCGAAAACCTTGTGGAGTGTATGAAAAAATAAACCTTTCTTCTGTTGGAGACCATTTTAGACCTAGTGCTTTGACATACGCCATGTCATCAATGTTTACAATTTCCTCTCTATCTGCTTGGTCTATTTCAGCAAGTATGTCTTCGGAATTAGAAGTGAATTTTCCTCGATTGTAGCCCGCCAGTCATAAAATCATCAACGTAGAAGTCACGAAGGACAATTGGTGCGCCGATGGGATATGCTGTCATATTTTCATGTGCAAGTTGTTGTAGACATCGTACTGCCAAAAACGGTGCACAGCTGGTTCCGTAGGTAACGGTTTGCAGTTGGTATGTTTTTAATTATTCACTAGGTGTGTTACGCCACAGGATACATTGCCACTATTTATCTCTAGTATCCACAAATATCTGCCTATATATTTTTGCTATATCGGTCATTAGGGCATAGCGATGTGTGCGAAATCGCAAGAGAATTGTTGAGATATCATCCTGCAGATTCGGCCCAACACGAAGAATGTCATTGAGCACCCTACCATTAGAAGTGCTGCACGATGCATCAAATACAACTCTTAATTTGGTAGTTGAGCTGCCCATTTTCTTGACGCAGTGGTGGGGAATATATGTGCCAACCTTCTCCTTGTAATCATGTGGATGTACCAATTTCATGTGGTTTAATGGTTTGATGCATTCGCCTTTCCATTGCATATAATCGTCGGGTTGCGATGTCCACAGATTCCCCAAGCACTGAGGGGCTTTCGGAAAACGGTAGTCGAACGATGAATTTGTTTGTTAGTGGACAACGAGTTGTATTTCGAAGGAAGTGTATTTGGCATTCTTCGTCGGATGATGTATGCTTATTCGTTTGATGATCGACAATATTTTCGAGCTTCCAAAAGCGTTTTAAGCAATCTTCCAAAGACGCTTCTGGGACTGTTTTTGATTCAATAGGTTCTGGTGAAGCCACTGTTGCTGATAGCGATGATGATGTAAGCATTGAGCGTGAGTTGATTGCTCCAGCCACTATCCAACCTAGTTGAGTTTTCTGAAGCGTTGGCAGGTCTCCTCCAAGCTTGACTTGACCTACCGACAAAATATAGAAGAGCAATGCTCCAATTAACATGTCAATTGGACCGGGAACGTAGAACGCACTATCTGCTAGGGCCACATTTTTGGAATGCCCCAGGTCGTTATGTTAATCGCCGATTGTGGTTGAGCAGAAGAAATTGAGGGCATGATCACTGCTTCTGCTAGTGCCGAAACCCACAATGTAAAGACTTCACTTCGACGATAGTTGCGGATCGTGACTTAGTGGATACGGAACCAATTCCACAAATTTCTGTGGTGAACTTTCGTCGTGTTACCTTCAATGCTTGGGCTATACGTTCTGAGATGAAATTCAGCTGGGACCCAGAGTCTAGTAGCGTTCGAGCCGTTAGTGTCGTTCCGTGCGTGTTATGCAGCTGTACCAGGGTAGTTGCCAAGATGACGTCGTGTTGAGGTATACATGCGTGCTTCTTGAATGCTACCAGCTGATTCTTGATTTCTTGTAGCTGTTTGTGAATTGCGATGAAGTAGGGTGTGGTGAGCCTCTTTGCACTCTTGGCACCTATTTTTTGATGGGCAGGCTTGTGCTGCGTGATTGGCGCCTAGGCAATTAAAACACAGTTTACTGCTCTTTACTAGAGGATAGCGCTGCAGTGAGTTTAGGGCAGTAAATTTGCTGCACTTGAAGGGAGTGTGGTTGTTGTTCTCATTGCAAAGCATACATTTGTCATTGCGGGTGGATGCAGTAAATGCTGATGTCGGTCTTTGTCTTTTATTTATTGGTGTAACTGATGTGGATCTTTCTAAGGTTCCCTTGTTAGATTCATATATTGACAGCAGCGCTGATAAATTTTTACAGCTCATCCCATGGTGGCAATTTTAGTATTGGTAAACTTGATTTGGAAGAATTGGATGCAGCTTTCTTCCTCCCATTTAACTTGAATCTCTGGTTCCAACTTCGATACTACAAGCTGGAGTAGTATACCATCGGCAATTTGATCTGAAGAGGCAAATGATGGCATCGCACGAAGATGCGCTTTGATTGAGTCAACGAATTCACGTAATGACGACACGGTTGTGGATCGCGTGCCTTTGTTGTTGAATATGGGTTGTAGATGAGATTGAAAAATGTACCTCTTGTTGTCATACCTGTTGACGAGCAATTCGATGGCCCCTTTGTAGTTGCTGGTTGTAACCTCCAGCGATTGAATTAGACAAAATGCGTTGTTTGTAAGGCATGAGCGTGAATATTGAAACTTCTTTATATCATCCAATCCAGTATTGTTGTGTACCAGCGTTGTGAACATGATGTAGAAGTCCAACCATTCGGTGTAGTTACCATTAAACTTGGTGCGCTGCAATTTTGGTAAGTTATAGCGAGGTGTGTATGTCGTTGTAGTTGTTTGTCCAACCACTCCTGTGCTGCTTAAGGTCTCTATCTTGCGCAGCTCTCTTATGCGGTCCATAATTGCGCTTTTCACTTCACAGAATGACTCTTCAAATTAGTGTTGGGAACTATCGAATGAATTCAACTATCGATAGTTAGTTACTGAATGATTTTAACTATCGAACGAATTTTTTCATTCATTCATTCATTCATTTGATTTGTTCTTTAGCTTGCCAGAAGCTGTTTTAGTTACCCCTCGTGGTAGCTAGAGAACAAACCTATATAAGACAAAAAACGTCGTGTTCCAATGAAACGTGATCCAGATACGGCTAGAGATTTAACATGCCAATGCGACAACAATGTGAACCATATGGATCAATTTGTTGTTGCATTTGTATGTTAAATTTCTATCCGTATTTGGATCACGCTACATTGCAACGTAACAAAAACGTTAAATATGAATAAAATGGTGTAAATTGTGTTTGAAGTAAATAATGAAAATATTCAATTTAAATGCCTTTGTTACATGTTATGCAAAGCGCATGAATGATATGCAAATGACCTTGGTTCGCAACCCACAGAGTTTTTTGATCTCCCCCAAACCTGTGGGGAGATTTTATGCCTCTACAACAACAACAACAACAGGAAAGAAGGTTACTTAAAACGGATTTTTATCTGTATTATTCAAATATGTTTCAGAGGCATTATTGATTGCCTTAACTTATACATAAGCTACTGTTTTTTTTTCAAAATTCAGGTCACATTTAATTAATATAAAAATTGCACATTAAATTTCACTTATAAAAGAAACATAAAACAAATATTTCAAGCACTTAAATACTAAAACTCGCTATAGTTGTTCTAGCCAAATCGGATAGTGCATGAGGGTCTATATTAAATTTTCGCCGCAGAGATGGCAACTGATTGTGTTATTAAACCCCTCAAAAAATTGATTGTAAAGTAAATAATACAAGTATGTACATCGAGTTGACATGAAAAATACCTTCAATGTTTAAATTGCTGTTCAAAAATATTATCATATCTAGTTTATCTCCTTTAAGTCGTTTCTCCTGTCGTTAATTATTTGCCCTGCTTTCGAGAAAACTCGTTCTGACGGAACCGATATTGCGGGTATACATAAATATTTTTTCGAAAGCATATATAGTTCCGGAAATGTTGACTGGCTACGATTCCAATAGTCTAGGGGATTATTTGAGCGATCAACAAAATTTTGCCTTAGATATTGCTCCAACTGAATATTTGCATTCACATTGGGCGCGTTTTGACAAATTGTTTTTGCTTCAGCAACTTTTTCATCGAGAAGGTCCCAGAGAGATACTTCGCTTTTATCGACCGATACTTCTCTTGGGGTGTTGGTAGAAACACTTGTGTTTTGTTGCCGTATTAGGGAAGTTACTTCTTCCACTAGCCATTTTGTTGTATTATTTGCATTAATTTCATTACCGAACGCAATTTTTTTAAACCTGGGATCTAGGAATGTTGATTTGGCGCACATTTTGTCAGACTCCAACTGCCCTAATCGTCTCCAAACCACCTCTAACAATCTGCTCTTCAAACTTTCTCCCTCTACAGTTTTCATTTTGCGATTTCGTACTGCGTATTGAAGACCTCTGATTAGGGGCACTACCAGTGACATCGTGGGATAATTTTCTCCTGACAATTCGATTGTCATGGCCTCTACGGGCTTGAAAAGATTAGCGTAATCCAACAATGTTTCCCATTCTGATGAATTGAGGAAATCAGGAGCATTTGGCAAAGAAGTTATTATGGCAGAGAGTGGTTCTTTTACCAAGCATATGCGCTCCATCATTATAAGGGTGGAATTCCACCGGGTGGGGACATCTTGTTTTAACCTCAGTTCAGTAACGCCCATTTGTTTTTGCATATTTTTTAATTTTTCCGTCGCTTGAGAACTATGGTTAAAGTAAGTGACTATGGCACGACACTTGTTTATGAGCACAGTAACTTGTGGAACAGCTTTGATGGCATCAATTACACATAAATTTAATGTATGCGCTACACATGGGTGGTGGTGCTTCTGTAGCATTTCAATTATAGCCTTTTTAATATTAGCTCCGTTATCACTTACTACAGTAACTATTTTGTCAAAAACGGACCACTCATCAAATATTAACTTCAATTCTGTAGCTATATTTTGGGAGGTATGATTTCCTAAAATTTCCTTTGTTGATAAAACTGCAGAAATCATTTTGTTATCCCGAACGAAATGACTAGTAACTGACAAAAAGATTTTTGACTATCAGAAGTCCACATATCAGTTGTAACTGAAATATGTGTTACAATGTTGAGCAAGTCATGCAGTTTCTTTCTTACTTCATTGTATTTAAAAGGTAGCATTGTATTTGATAAAACTTTTCTGTTTGGCAAGGAATATAATGGCTGAAGCTTTTTTGTATATTCTACAAATCCTACATTGTCAACGATGGAAAGCGGCTGCAAGTCTTTTGTAATCATCTTTAAAAGAGATTCATCAATATTATTTTTTTCTTGCTCTGAGAGCTCAAAACGTGTGCTGGTAACAAATAATTTTGTTTGAACAGTCCTTCTCAAACATCCACTATTGGAAATGTCTTCGGTAGGTACTGTTAACGAACTGCGCGCTGCACTCTCTGCAGTAGTTGAGGAAAGAGAAGTGGAACTACGCTCCTCTTCTGAAATTACTGGCGCTATTTCTCCTGAAGTTAGATTCCTATGTTCTGAGGAAGATGGATGCTTACGGCGTAGATGGTCATTTAAATTTGATGTGTTGCCAGAAAATTTAAAAATTCTTTTGCATATATGGCATTTAACTTCATTGCCATTTTTGGTAAAAAAACTCCCAAACGGAAGATCTCTTCAATCCAGGCCGCATTATAAATATCTACACAAATTAAATCGTTAAAATCACTTCCTCAGTTAAAAATATTTAATAATTACCACGCTTAAAACGTTTGTCGATTAGGTTGACGTATGCTAAATTAATTTTAATATCTTTTTAACATTGATATATGCACAGCAAAAATTTAAATAGAACGAACGATTCGAAGAAATAGTAATGAGCGAATCATTCACACCAAAAACTAGTAGTTCGATAAAATAGTAATGAACGAATCGTTCATACATAAAACTAGTAACTCGAAAAAATAGTAGTGAACGAATCATTCATACCTAAAACTAGTAATTCGAAAAAATAGTAATGAACGAATTTCAAATGACTATCGAATGAATGAAAATTAGTGAACTATCGAATAACTCGATAGTTTTCATTCGATAGTTCCCAACACTACTTCAAATGTGGTGCGCTTATCGACTTTAAGTTCTGACTCATCTAGCATTTCCAGCTCTGATTGCAGCCTCTCGAATTCAATGAAATGGTGTTCTACCAATTGTAGCTTTGTCTCCAATTGGTATGGTGACATGCTGTCCAGATCATGAATGTTGGTAAGCAGATTGGAAATGCGTTGAATCAGATGCTCGCGCTGCATCACCTTAATGTTAATGTTTGCAGTGCTGGACATTCTCGGTGGTGTACCTTCCTCTCTGTCGGAAGTCATCGTAAGTTGTGATGGTGCCAGATCTATCCGGCTTGAAGGACCTTTGGACGAGCAAGTGGGCTTTTCCACTTGCCTTTACTCAAAGGGAACTGAAACAATAAAACAAACTGATTGATTTTAAATAACTGATTTATTGGCGTATCCCTGGTGGGTGTACGCTAGTGTATATTTAGTGGACTGATCATGATTCAAAATTCTGTACTCTTTATATGCGCATTTGATTTTAATACTTTCTATATTACCTTGCCCTTGAAATTTACATACCTTATTTCATGTTCGTACGTTTGTGAGCTATGCTTGACCAGTGACCCATATCATATTACCGTTGAGAAGTTCTTTGTTTTGTTATCAGCCGAGCCGCTGCTGCCATGCAGTTACCAAAAATTTTTGAATATAAAGATATTGCATGCGCGAACTTCGGTGGAAAGCAGCGGAGCGTAACAAAATTCTAGTAGGTCACTTTCACCACACCTAAAACTTTAACACAATTTTTAACATAATTTAAGCACAGAAATACACTGATTGGAGTTTTAGAGAGTAAAAGTTAAAATTTTGAACACATTAGCTGAATAAAAAGTGTACAAATAATTGTTAAATAACAAATAGAGACAGTGGTGTTTAACAAATTCCGCTGTGGTAAGTGGTGAATGGGACCTACTAGAATTTTGTGAAGCTTGCCTCACACTATTTTTCGTCTATGCAATGTCTCTATATTATACCGTTTCTGCAGTTACCGATCTATCGACTGAGCTGTTTTGAGAGACGGTTAACGCTGCCTTTACCTAACGTTACTTTATATGTTACTTTGTATGAAATGCAAAAGCCGGTGCAGCTATTCAGCGTACCTATTGTATGCATGTAGGAATATATGTACATATTTATGTTGGGTTCCCAAGTGTTAATTTTTATGTTGTATGTAAAATATGATTTGCGATCAGGTGATGTTTTTAGAACAGTGGTTGCTTAATAAATCCAACGTTTGAAGTGATATGTGCTCCAACAGCAAGCAAAACATTTATACAATAAAATACACATTTATATTGTATTTGTGCAAAAGGGTTGGTCAAAATAAAATCAGCCCAATTCTAAATATTCCCTCGGAATTTTGTTCGCGCGGATTTTTTTATTCCCGCGGAAAAAATTCTCCAATTCTTTTCTCCTAGGGAGAACAATAATTGGGGTACAGGAATTTCGAATTTTCGAAGTCAGCTATTGTCAATTGCAATTTCGTTGCGCATTTCTTATTTTGTTTAAAGAATTGAAGTTTAATTATTGTTGCGAATTTGTTTGAAATTAAGAAATAAAATATAAACAATGCACAGCATTGCTTTTCATGTGGTATTCACTGAAATGAGTAATGAATTACTCCCACAGCAACATCAACAGAGGAGCATAAGAAGAAGAAGACGGCGGGATAACACTAATCTGCTGGAGTTGCTGCTTCCATTTAGCAAAGCAATTTTCTGGCGGCCAAGTCGAGTTGAATTTGTCTTTCGTCATATACCAAAATCTATTTAAGCCTTCTTAAAAAATCCTTGCATAATTTCTGGATGGCTGCATCAAATATACCAAATGCTCTTCTGTTGCTTATAATATACTCTTCGACTTAAAATATATATTATGGTAGAATGTACATATTTTAGCACAAATATGTACAAATGAGTGTTCTTTCTTAAAAGAACCAATTTTCTTTCCATTTTGATGCATTCCCTTTAATTTATCAAGTGAAAAAACTCCTATGAAATGGCAGAGAATCTCCCTCTCGCTCACATTCATATTACCTAATCTTCTCCCATAACCGGTTTCCGCTTTTTCGAACATTGTTCAGAATAGGAAGAAAGGGAGAAGTGAAAAAACTCACAAGAAATTTGTATTTAGAATACGAGGAAAGTCGCTTGTGCGCAAAGAAAATACTAACAAACGATCTTTGCTTGTTGCTTGCTAACAACATTCGTCAACATTGCAAGCGACGCACAAATGCTCAGCGACTACTAAACCAAAGAGAATAAGAATACGTGTGAATTGAGTATGCACAATTGTGCCAATATTTGCCGATGTCTGGTTTACAACAGAGTACACTGCCAACAACAACTTCAGCACATGAATATGCAAGCAATTATCCCTTTGACGAGTGGATGATGCAATTTTATAATGTGTGTACCATCGAAAATTGTTGTGAAAATCAAACAAATCTAGTTTTATCACGCACAATGCTCAACATATGCTCATATATTGCAACAACCGAATATACAGGCGCTAGCGCTTCACGAAAATCCCGAACTTTCGCATCGATTCGATTTCACGTATGACACCATTTGTGGGATGTCGATCAAATTATGCTACTTTATTGTAGTTTAGTTAATATTTTATTTAATAATCCAATAGTTCAGTTACATGTATGTTTTCTTAACTTAAGTTTTAATTATAATTTATTAGTTACGTATACTTAGTGATTCACACACAAATTTTACGAACGAATTTAGTTGTACGCTCGTTAGGTATGGCCTTTGGTTTCAACTAACTTCAAATAATTTCCGTTGAGAAATGTATATATTTTACTTTGTTTCGTCCATTTCATTTAGGTCAAGCGTACAAGATTGCATTTAGTTAGTACTGTCGTCCACTTTTGGTTGCGCTTCATCGCCAAATACATGGGATAAAGCGGTAGATGCTACAGATCTCCAATTTGTATACGTGTTCTATATGGGTATTTTTTATTGTTACACAGAAAGTAGGCCTGGTAATCAACCGATTTTTGAAAAGGAAAGATTCATATAAATAATATCACAACATCTTCAACCGTTTTTGAAGTCGATGCAAAGATTTTCAAAAGATTTGAGCGGCCTTAGTAGGCGTTGCCAAGCGCTTTTTTCAAGGCAGTCAAATCAGGTATGATAAATAGATTTTTTCATTTTGTACCAAACGAGGAAAAAAAATGTACCAAATCGTCGAAAAATGTACCAAAAGTCTTCGGATGTGAATTTGAACCAAACTAGAGCTATATTCTACTTCTTTATCCAAAAACTGTTTTTAGTCAGGAAACTTTCTAACACAAATTAAAGGTAGTATAACAAGGAAATATGATTTATGAAGACATACTTTTCCAATAAAAATAATAAAAGAAGTTTATCGATTGAAGCGTACAATTATGTACATATATAAAAACATTTCTTTATTGAGTACCAGTAAGGAACATAACATTAATATTAAAAAAAAATAATAACAGCTGCATTCAATGCAAAAACATTTCATAAAAACATTTTAGGTACAAAAGATTTAGACTCAGGTATAAAAGTTGACAAATTGTCGCCTACATCTATACTAATAACTCATGTTTCAATCACTGCATTAAGAGTTTTTCTTCTTTGAGTTCTTTAAATACCTCAGTTGAAAAAAAGTTTTTTTTCGTATCTATATTATGACAACTATTGTTAGTTGATTTCATCAAGTCTTTGCTTTCTATTAAATTCTAAACTTTGTTTGTTTGAATTCTATTTCTACACTTAGGATAGGTTAGGTGGTAGCTGCCCTGATAAGGATAGCTCACTTGGACAACACGAAGGTCCGTTGTGATACCACATACACCAAAAATAACGGCGACTTCGATCTAGCTACTTAGAGAATCGTTTTGTAGCAACGATAAAGCTCCGAATGATACCGATATCAACTTTGGATAAATCCTCGGGAGATCCAAGTGAGCCGCGACCGAAGTACTTTCGCCTAGTTCTGGCAAAAGCTGGGCAATCAAGCATAAAGTGATTGGTGATTCCACCTCATCATTCCCCATACAACTGCAGCAGGATGGAGTTTCCAGTATGTTGAGACGTACCGCATGGATACCCATGGGACATTGCCCTGTCAAAACCCCAATGACCATTGATAGGTGAGCTTTAGTGAACCCAATTATTTCAGCAGACCTCCTGCCATCCACTTTCGGCCAGAAAGATCTTGCTACCCTGCAAGACGTGGTGTCCGCCCAACGTTTGCTGAGCTGACTCGAGGCCCAGCTATGGAGGAGCAATCCACAGGTGGCCAGCGGGATCCCGAAATCCCTACAGCCATCTTCATCCGGTTCAGTTGTACCGATGCGGGCTAAGAGATTCGCTTGACAGTTACCCGGGATATCACTATGGCCCGGGACCCAGACAATCTTAATTGTAAAATAATTCGATGCAATCGCAAGCGAGGTCAGGCACTCCCAGACCACCCTCGATCGCACTGTAGTTGAGCTCAAGGCCTTGATAGCCGCTTGGCTATCAGAGTAGATTTTAAATTCCCTAACCGTAGTAGCACTGGATAGCATTCCAGCCACCGCATCCTTAATCGCAGCAACTTCCGCTTGGAATACACTGCAGTGATCAGCCAACTTATACTTGCGGCTTAAAGTTAGCTCTTGACAAAAGGCCACCAACCTTTCCATCCAGCTTCGACCCATCCGTGAACAAGTTAACCGGTCCCATGCCCCAGATAATTCTTCTTCCCCACTCCTCTCTCTCTGGAATGGCTGGGGTGAAGGTTGTATAGGGAGCAGTTATCGGCATACAATAGTCCGTTCTATCCGGGATTAAGTCGAAACTGGTAGAAGAGTGTCCGCGGTCAGAAAGCCCATATTCCATATTACGAAACCTGACCAACGACCTTGCCGCGGCCGCTTTCCCGCAATTTCTACTGGGTATATGTTCAGCATGACGTTCAGTGCCAAAGTAGGTGTTGTTCTGAGAGCGCCACTGATACCGATCAGCGCCGTCTGTTGCACTGACACTAACATTTTGGAGGTGCTCGCCGTGTCCAGTGCTTTCCATCAGACCAGCACCTATATAGCAGAATCGGTTTGACCACCATCTCATAAAGCCAGTGTACTACTCTTGGCGAGAGTCCCCATCTCTTTCCGATAGCCCCTCTGCAGCAGTACAAGGCAATGGCGGCCTTCCTGACCCGATCTTCCACATTGGGTCTCCAGGACAGTTTCTTGTCCAAAACAATCCCCAAGTATTTATTTCTACACTTAGTTTTAATTAAATTTTGTATAGAAAATATGCTTTCTACGTTTGTGGTTGAATGTGGAATCGACAATATGCCTTGAACTATTCTATAAATATTGGAAAACATTTGTGCATTTAATTTATTTTTAACTGATCTTAATTCTCACCAAAAGCTACATATATTTAAATTCTTGAAGTTTTTAAGGCTCTCATTCTCTGCTAAAACTCTAAATTCATAATTAATTTTCCCTATTTTATCAAATGCAGATTTCGGAAACAAGTCCATAACTAAAGGCACAATACTATTTCTTTCACCGCTTAAAATGCTTTCTGGTGAAAGCTTTGCAGCCCACAACAAAGTTTTATCATTTAAATTTACTTTATTTACAAAATTGTATATAAAATTATTTAGCACAGCTCTTAAATATGTGTACATCATTTTTTCGAAAAGGTTGTTTGATAGAATAATATCCACATTAACAGCGCAGTAAACTTCATCTGGTGTTAAGTGATTTTCGTCTGAATTAATATTTAACACCCAAATAGGACTGGGGTCTAAATAAGAGTTTTTTTTATAAAATTTTTAATTTGGTAATAAGTAAATGTATGCGAATATCTTCAGACTACATTTCTATATTCACATTATTTATTTCATTTAAAATATAAGAAAGAAATGTAAAATATACTTTATAAATAGGACTTTTAAATATGTCAGATATAAGATTAATATTTTGATTACCGCTTTTATTTTCAAATAAAGATTAAAATAATATTTGAGGGCATCCCATTGCTCAAGAATTCTATCTGTGACTGCTTGTCTAGAAAGCCACCTTATGGGGGCGTACTTTAGTATAAGTATAATAAGCATTTCTGTACCGAAATGTTCTTGCAAACTGTAAAAGTCTGCCCTCCTAAGGGGACTGTTACAAAAATTATAGTTTACGTCTTTTATAAATTTATCAATTTTGTTGGGAAATACATCACAATACATCACTGAAGCTAAATTTAAAATGTGACAATTTTTTGACAAACACATCCATTAACATGCAGATTTAGAACTTGCTTCAGCCTTGCTTGCACTACTCTTTTTGCTCCCATCATAACCGAGCAATTGCCGGCAGTGAAACCAATCATTTTTTTTAAGTGGTATTGAATGGTCTTTCAAAGATTTCATAATGACATTAATAATACCTCCGTGCTACTATCGGTCAAAGGTATCAAATCTAAAAATCTATCAATGCACTTTTATCAAAAATTCGAATCGAAACTGCCAAATTTTTTGATATACATACTTATATCAGTCGTTTCATCTATTATTACAAAGTAATAATTCTTCTGAAAAATGATTAAGGATTTATAATTTTCTGGTCATGTTATTTAAGTTATTATTTTTATTCTATTGATGCAAAATTTGTTCACAATTTTAGTATCAGCTATGCCATTTTTCATAAGCATATTTAAATGATCCATAATTGCAAATGGCAAGTTGTGCTCGGCAACAAAACAACTTAACTATATATTATCTTCGAAAAATTTTAAATTTTTTTGTACATTCAGAGCTGCTTTGCAAATGACTTGAAGTGTAGTGCTGTATTTTACAAAAATGTACCAAATATGTCAATGTAGTACCAACGTACTTTCGGGAAGCGAAATGTACTAAAAAAGTACAAATGTACCATGATTATCATCACTGAGTCAAATACAGTATTTAAGTCAACCTTACGAAGTTGGGCATATACAAGTTTAGCTTGTAGCTTTATAAATAACGGAAGTATCCCTTTGAGTATTGAATTATCACAGAATTATATTTAATTTTGAAATAATATTTATTTTTTTACAGGAGTATTAGTCGCGATCAGAAGATGTAGTGTGTTGAATTTCATTACAATATATTTTTTTAAATGAAAGCTGTTGCAAAAAAAAATTGTTTGACGAATAGACGAATAAATGATAGATGAGCAATGCTAACATAAACTTTTTTCTCGGTTGACATAAATAGGAAGTCAAAAAAAATCGCTAGGCCCTACTACCGAAAAAATCGGATTTTTCGAGAAGTGAACAAAATAGTATAGTTTCACCATCACACATACGCACATTTTGAATATATGATGATTCCTTTATCACTCACAAACGGCCGAGATTAAACAAGAGCGTACGAAATATGAAATAATTATTTACTTTTTCAGGGAATGTTTGTTGGATGTTTTGTGGATACTTCCACTGGTATCATCCGGTTTACATGCGAGGGCAAAGAAACAACTCACCGCTGGATGATGGAACCAGATACAAAGTTATTCCCAGCAATTTTCGTCGAAGCGACCAGTAAAGAAATTTTGCAAATTGAATTGGGTCGAACATCCACAACTTTACCACTCTCTGCTGCGGTATTGCCAACAAGTGATAAGCATATTAACCCTCAGTCGCCGCCACGACTTAAAGTTCAATGCCTTAAACCTCATCAGTGGGCACGAGTTCCTAATACAGCACTACAGGTTCATGCTCTAAAACTGTCCGATATCAGAGGTTGGTCAATGCTATGCGAGGATCCGATTTCAATGCTTGCACTTCATATACCAGAAGAAGATCGCTGCATCGATACATTGGAATTAATAGAAATGGACAAATTATTATCATTTCACGCCCACACCCTCACTTTATATGCCGCTCTATGCTATCAGTCCAATTATCGTGCTGCACACGCTCTCTGTCAGCATGTTGACCAAAAACAACTTCTTTACGCCATTAGATCGGAGTATATGAGCGGACCATTACGTCAGGGATTTTATGATCTATTAATTGCTTTGCATTTAGAATCACATGCCACTACTATGGAGGTGTGTAAAAATGAGTATGTAATTCCATTAGGAGCAGAGCTCAAGGAACTCTATAACGACGATGAAATGTGCCACTCTTTACGCTCACTTATAACAGAATCTGTTCGCCCACAAATGCGAATGACTGATATAACGTAAGTATTTTTATGTATTGAATTCTACTTTTACACTTTCAATTCCATTCATAGAGTCTTATGTAAATGATCATAACGCACACCTAGATCAAAAGGGAAATTACTAAAAAAACTGAAATTTCGAAGTTCGAATACCGATTGAACTGCATACTCGAGTTGTTAATACCTCCACATAATCAGCGATAAAAGGCTTTTTAAAAATTAAAAATTGCATCAGCGTATAGGAAGTAAGTTTTTTACTTCTTGAACATTGCGATTTTTAGTTGATCGCTGTTTTGATAGAGGTGTGCGGTCCATGTACAACTTTACATACACAAAGGCATTGGTTTTATGAACAGTTTGACGTGAAGCCCTGATGATTCCGTTTTTTAGATTTTTTAAGAAATTGCTTCAAAATAAAAGCGGAGTTGATTTTGAATGCATTACACTATATTGAAAAATTTGAGTGTGCACTATTTTTTTGTACTCCGCTTTACTTGTACACAGGGTATTATAACTTTGATTTGATAACGGTTGGTTGTATAGGTATAAAGGAATCGAGATAGATATTAACTTCCATATCTCAAAATCATCAGTATTGCAAAAAAATTTTATTAAGCCATGTCCTTCCGTCCGTCAACACGATAAATTGAGGAAATATTGAGATATCTTTATTAAATTCGGTTTACGGGCTTATCTGGACCCAGAATAAATTGGTATTGAAAATTTAGAAAAATAGAAAAAATTAAATAATTCAAAAACGAATACCGCTAAGCTAATGAAATTTGGTAGGTGGATTGGTTCTATAACGCAAAACATTAATTCCAAAAAAATTTAAATATGGGTATCCACATTTAGAAGAAGAAAATTTGGAAGTTTAACAAACCGCAAATCAAAAGCCGGTTAAGATGTTACATTGAAATTTGGCAGCGACACTATCCTTGCCAAATTATATAAGACTGAGTGAAGATAATCAAAATTGGTTAAAGGCCACTCCTACTTTTCCTAAAGGTCTAACCTTAGCAAAGTTTCCAATAAATCTATGGTATTTAACTACACTTGACTGATATTCTACCTCAGTAGTGGTATGGTTTTATTTATTTATTTAATTTATTACGACACTTAATTAACAATACATAGTACATGTATGAAAGTGAACTTGAATTTGAATTTGAAACTAAGAACTATTCTACTATTATTCTTTCCAAAATACTTTTAATGCCATAAGTCAACAAAAGTCTCCCAGTCTGAACGACATTTGGCATACAAATATTTTCCATAGCTACATATGTATGTATAATGGTTTGCTCTGAAAATTAGTGAAATCGCCAGAACGCCACTTCTACTTTTTTATAATAGCATTGAAAATGTGTTTGTAAAATTCGAAACGCTATATTTCGCTAATGAAAAAGCTATATAAATAAGATTTTTCACAAATATTAAGCCATCAAAACAAAATCACTTACATAAATAGATTAAATATTTGTTGTTAGCGAACCGCCCAAATGGGACGGTTGCTCTCAATTTTAAAGAGAAATTGTATTTAGGAATGGTAAGCGTACTATTGTGACATTGCTGTATATTCGTGCCAAAAATTAAGCAAATCGATTGAAAACCACGCTCACTTTCACATATCTCTGAAGCAAAATGAGGTATTGAAAGTTTCAACTCAGTCTATGCATCCAGTGTTGGGGGTAGTGCAATAATGCGTTAATAGTTAAGCAGTGGGTGGAAATATAGCAAACTGGTTTAACTTACTTAAATTTTTCATTAAAATTTTGAATTTGATCTAAGACGTTATACTTTTTGATTGTATTTTATTAAATTTTCTACGCACTTTTCAAATGACGTTTTGGTATGGAGCTCCTTAAACAAAAATGTAAGAAATATGTAAATCAAATGAAATTGACATAGAATTATGGTGAAATTACTTGAAATTTAATTGAAAAATAGCTTTTTCCCCACCACTCGGGAGGTACGCCGTTGGCGCGCTACCGAAGTTAGTTCTGGGTGCTCGGTTCCCCAGTAGGCCTATACCACCCATACACATATATCGCCCATTTACTTCAACAGTGTAATAATTCAAAAAACACGAAGTTTTAGTTAAAAAGGAAGAAATGTGCTAAAGGAATTCAGCCTATTTAACTCCACCCGTTAGGTATGCAATTGGCGCTTTACCGAATTTAATTTTGTATAAACACATATTGTGACGAATATTAGCATCACTAATTTATTCACATCACTAATCTGATACCAAGTAAATAAAGGCACAACAACATTAAAACAAGCTACATAAACACATTAATCATCATTTACATATATACATGTACAAGCAGCAAAGATATACTCACAAAACGCATGTCATCATTAGCCGAAGTAGTACTCACATAGATACACGGATATGGGTTACATACTACAAATACACGCGCGTATGGCTGGTGACCAGGTAGAGAATTCTAGAAGAGGAAACTTCTAGACATTTGGGCAGAGAGTACAAAAGCAGCACAAGCCGAGTATTCAGTAATCAGTTTGATTTAAGCACGCTATCAGTTGCGAAGTATAAGTGTTATTGTGAAGTATTTTCAAAGTAGTCTAATAAAGACCATTTTGCATTATTGAATATTGGAGTTATTTATTTAACAATTTAGCGATACGAACGTTAGTAGAGGGTGTAAAGTAAAACTCCACTTACTACCTAAATTCGTTACAATATGTAATATGTAAGTGTGACACAAAACGAAAATTTCGAATAACATAGAAGATACCTTCATAACAAATAAAATAAAAATATAAAAAAATTATGTAATGGTAAAGAAGGCAGAGTTACTAAAAAAAATGTTAAATGAAAGAAAATAAAATTAAGTACTTAAAGTGCGAAAAAATTAAGTATAGTGAATAAACAGTTCCATATAAAATCGCAATAAGTGCATTTAGACTTTTTTTCGGGTTTTAATGTTATCATTGTGGAAATATGAAGATTCTAATGTTCGGATATTTAACGTTGGCATTCCCATTGAGATCTATGTACGTAATTAATTTGTAAACACTCCATTTCAATGAATATATATGACCATATCTACTATAAATATCGTCTCTGAACGATATAATAGTAAGATATAGCAAAGCAGAATAAATTAGAAAGAAAAGAAAAACAAACAAAAACATTGAAATTATTCACGCAAACACATTTACTAAAATAAAATAAATTTCAGAACTTTAAGCGACATAAACAAATTAGGGTTATGGAAACTTTAGCTGAGACCTATATAATATGATATTATTTCCTAGGATCAAATTAGTGATGATTTATTATGTGATTAAAAATTTTTTTGTAATCAGTTACAACTTGTATTAAATATTGTTTTTCTTGTTCGTCATTTGTAAGTATTCTATTATATTCTTCCATAAGTTTTACTCCCCGTTCTGCTGTGTCGTTAACTACTTTTATATTTATAACAGTATCCTTAGCTTTTTTATAGGTTTCTGTATCGCCCCAGTATAGTGGATCTACCTCCAGAAATCGAGATGATATCCCAAACCGACCAAAATAATCAATTGTGTTTTCTGTTACAAAATCATGTGGTTCTTTTTCTATAAATTTATTGATTTCACTGGGCCTTAAGTGTAACCTCTTTAAATTTTCTGTTTCCTTTTAGCAGTTGTCTATGCTTTTGATTTTTTCCACAATCTTTTTCTTCTTTTTGGGTACAGTTAAATCAAAGCTTAGCATAGAATTGTATAATAAACTTCCTATGGAATTCTCTCCATACTCCGTTAGTTTAAACTGTTCACGAAATAAATAGATTTTTAAGCAATACAATGCCTTCGACATCCACTGAGCATGATGAGTGGGCCCTGGTACACGAAACTTTATGCCATCACTTGCTCCTAGACATATAGACGTTAATTCCAATAATTCCCTATAGTCATCTCTTACTATTTTCTTTTTCAACTCTTACTTAGAAAAATTTAGAAAAGCATCTTTGCTATTGCTTAAAAGTAATTTGAATTCGTTATTTTGTAGCAAATCTTTAAAAATATTTTTGTCGATTTTTTCCAATTTACTTGAAATCGCCGAAATAACTGGACGAACTTACTAGTATTCACTGGAAAATAACATTCGAAAACCCCACTCAGCAAAACCTTTTAAATATTATGACGACAAGGTAGATACAAAAGTTTTTCTCTCAAGTTTTTTTCTAATAACGTTGCAGCTCCTTTTGTAACGCCTGTGTTAACCGATGTCGTATCACAGGCCCCCAATATCATCCTTCAGATCCCATTCAAATAACAGTTCATACAACGTATCAGCTATTTCCGAGCTTGTTGCAAATAACAAAATTAATGTTCTTTTAAATATTTATTGCAAAATCCTTACGTAGGGAACGGCATTTCTACACTGAGAAATAATACTTTACGTTTCACTTCATATTCCACCATTTATTCAAATATTTAATTAACCTTAAAACATTACTGTGTTGCATTTGGGGAGCCTTTATCGTTCGCTCCGCGCAGATATTACTACGCTGTTGATTAATAATGGCGGATTCTTCTTTCACCCAGTGTTTTAGAAAATTTGTGTGTGCTTTTTTATACTTAACGAGCGATTGGTCCAATAATGCAAAATCATCTTCATGAAATCGGAGGTCAGAGGACCAAACATCGTACCATGTACCGCATATAAATCTGCAAACTGGAAGTAATAGATCCTTAAAATTCGGCATGAGAATAAAAGATAAAATGACAAATATTGCCCTCGAATCCCATCGAGCGTACTTAATGGCGGCAAGGGTTTGAATTGTATATATGGAAACTCATTGTTTTTCTCGTAATACCTGGAGGCTTTTCCCAGCTCAAACAAATATTGCATATCGTCACGCCATTAAATATTCTCTACCTGTAACCGCTTATTATTTTGTTTAAAACTGTTTTTCAGATAGTCGTAGTCGGCTATTAGATCCGAAACAAAATCGTACGCAATATTTGGAGAAGAAGTTTTGCCATTTAATAATTCATCCATTGCATGTCTTAAAATAAGTTCAAGAACATGGTGCTGACAGCCAATATATTGTGGCTGAGGTAAGGAAATACTGTTGAAATAAGTTTGCAATAGACTAAAAACGCCATTTCGTATTCCGGTGTTAACGTTTGTAGTATCAGAAACTATCATTTTTTATCGATTTAAATAAGACATATTTATGTAAAGTATCTTTAATTCCATTATAAATAGTCGATGCTTTTGCGTTTTCAAGTTCCAGAACAGCCAACTTTACTTCTCTGTTTTCATTTTTAAGAACTATGACTTGAACTTCCTTTTTTCCAAACTTTTTACCATCGAAATGGAGACACCAGTATTCTTTTTAATTCTTTCTTGAAAGTATTATCTAGTACCTCTGCTGATCTTATGAAAGCTTTGTAAATTCAGATTGCGAAGGTCTAGGTATTTCAACTCCCGATTCTGCCAGTTCTTTGCAAAATTTTGTTGCTTTTCTTGTACTTTGGTTGGCTTTTGTTAATAAAACAAAGCCTCCAGTTATAGATAATTTTTTTGACATTTTTTCAGGCTGATCGTAGTAGTCGCACTCACTAGCCTCTTGGTATTCAGTATTTGTTGAAATCACTGACTCTGATCTAGCTACTGAACACTCATAATCACTAGGTTGCTGTTGCTGCAACAGCTTAATTTTAGAGGGATGTACTCTAGTTTTTTTTATTTGTAGTGTATCCTACTTCTCCATTAGACCTTTTTTGTATTTGGTATAAATCTTTCTCTTCTTGCTTAGCCACTCGCCCTTCTCGTTTGTAAGGTCAAACGCTTTGCCAAACTCTGTCAAAATATTTCTACCATTCGGATACTTCAAAAACTTGGGGTAGTGCCCAAGAAGCTTCACAGTTTTTCCGTTCCACCGAAGATTTTGCGATTGCCGGAAAATTGAGTTTGTTCGACAAATCGATTAATTCTTTTAAAATTGTTTTAAATCTATTTTTAGAAGATTTTTCGGTGTTGGCCAAAGCATTATATCTCCCGACAATAACCGCCTCTTTGGAAATCTTATATAGCTCACACAAACTTTTTTCAATGTTTGGTATTTGTCGCCGCTTCGTTTTGCTTTTTTCAAATGTAATCAAATTTTTTTTCCAATTAAAAAAAAATAAATGTAAGGCGCGATAACCTCCGAAGAGATCTAAGGCCGAGCTTCTCTTCCAATTTGCGTCGTGCTCCTCTTGATTTTCCCTACAAATTGGCCGGACGGGACCTACATGTTTTATGCCGACTCCGAACGGCATCTGCAAAGCAGATGAGTTTTCACTGAGAGCTTTTCATGGCAGAAATACACCCGGAGCCCTTGCCAAACACTGCCGAGGGGCGACCCCGCTTAAAAAAAATTTCTTCTAATTGAAAAACCTTATTTATAAAATTGTGATGTTGCTTTGCCCGGGGTGCGTACCCAGGGTATACGGTGTGATAGGCGGAGCACGCTACCATCACACCACGGTGGCCAATTTTTGGGGTTTTCTTTACATTGTTATCACTCTTTTTAAAAGAAATTTTCTAAACAAAATAAAAAGAGTGATGTTATTGATTCAACTCTACTTCGCGCAGATATCAGACACAATTACCACTTAAATCTCTGTTAATACTTTTTATTTATTTTATAAATTTATTTTGCATATATGTAATTGCTTATAAATGCGAAAAACGATGAAAGTGGTTGTTACTGTGGATCCCGTTTAAATTTAGCTTTTCCGATGAAATACTATAAATGATTTTAAGATGACGTTACAAGTAGCGAAATTCTAGCTGAAAGTATTATAATAGTAATATAATTTTAATTGAAAGTAATATAATTTTATTGAATATATGAAAATTTATTGGAATATGAATAATCAAACTTTATGAAGATTGAAGCACTTATATATATTCAAGCTCATATGTACATACATGCAGAACATTCAATGTACTACCTGCAGGACTTTTTTAGAAAAAATAAGGTAAATTATTATCATAACCCGTCTTTATTAATCAAAACTCAATGCATGATGCCATGTATGTATATTTTTTTCCCAAAAAAAATTTAAGTCATATGCCTAATGTGCATACTTTTTTAAATAAATAAACTTTAAGTTTGGCTTCTAGGGATATGTGTATAAAAAGTTTATTTGAGCGTTTTTTACCCGAAAACCACGATTCACTGATGAATACATTTGCACAGACTTAATTTACTTTTCATATTTGTTTGTCGAAAGCAATATATATTTTACCCTGCAACTCTGTTATGATCGACCGATTTTGAAAATTGTGGCCATTTTAGAAAAGTAAGAAATTACAGGTCATACTACGGTATGGAAAAGCAGTAAATTTTTGTAAGGTTTAGAAATATGGAAGCCTGAAACACGAAATTGTAAAAATTCGTCATTTTTCAGGATTTCAATCCCTTTGCGCCACCTCTAAATCTTTTTTGATTGGTCTAAAACTTTGTATATATTTCTTTTTGAGCTATTCGCATATTTTTAGGGGGTGAGATCAAGAATACAAACACTTTTTTTCCCTCCATACATCGAAGGGCCACCCTAATGTACATATGTGTAGACATAATGATTGATTTGTTTATGTAGATACAAGTGACTGCTTAGTATCGGCTTAGAGATGATAGTATGCCTTAGTGTTGCCAATATTCGTCACAATATAGATAGTAGGTAATATACGGCCTATGTAATACGGCCGCTATGATGCCGGTGTGCCGGTTTGATCTAAAATCAAAAACGTTTTTGGGGCGTTTTTTTTCGTTTAATATACAACGTGAAATTTTCCGATTCAGTCAAGTTGGATTTAAATAATAATAAACTAAGTTGAAATAAAAGAATATATAATAAAATAAAATAAGAAATAATATAAATTAGCATTAAATACAAATATTTTTATGTTATATTTTTCCAAAAAATATATATATATATTTTTTTTGTTCAGTATAAGACGTACTAAAATGGGGATTAAATCTGCAAATGCAAAAAAACATTTTCGGGCAAATTTGCCATTAATTGTTATAAATAAAATTCGTTAGTTTCAACAAAAGTTAACTCATTATTTATGATCTCATTGTCGATTAGAATGTGACTCAGCCGTTGGATTGCCAGACCATGCAATACTTTTCGTACATACGTAGACATATCAACCCTGCCAAATACAACTCTGAATACGACTGAGCCATTTGAATGAAAACAGTCAGTTGAACTCAGAGAAAGCACCAATTCGGTAACGTGGTAATGCGCTAATGCATTTAAATGTCATAAATTTATAAATCTATACAATTAACATTCTCACTTTATTTCAACTATTCTTATTAATAAATATTGTTAGCCACGAAGGCATTTTAAATACAGTGTTTTCTTAATAAGGACTAACTTGACGACATTTAAGTTTACCGAATTGCTTTCTGCGTTAGTGAGACAAAATTTAACACGCATTATAAATAAATCGTCATTGGTGAATACATTTCGACCAACATTTCATCATATTTCGCTTTGTATATCTGCTTCAGTAGAAGCTAACAGGAATCATCGTGCTTTGATCGCAGTCAGCGTACTCACATATGTACATGTCACCATTAGTTGCTTCAGTAGCAGCATCAGTAAAGGCTCCATTACTGATACTTAGCATAGACTTGACTTGGCTTTCGAACTGTCACTTACAGTTCTGTTAAATGAACATTGCATGTTGCATGTTACTGATTACTCAAAACTTAACTTGACTTAGAAGTCTGTTGAATTTTGATTTTCTATGTAAGTACTAAGTGACGTTTACATTTTGAGATGCCATTTGTTTGTTTCCATTTCATTTTGACATTTTGTCATACAAATTGACATTTATTTAAAAATAAATTTCAACGCTGATTATGATGCCAGATTTTATGCGCCAAGTGGAGTATAATCGCGGCTAAGTTGCCAAGTTTACGCCAAGTCAAGTCAAGTCTATGCTAAGTATCACTAATGGGGGCTTAAGTCTCGCTTTTCTAAGTTGCAACAACACCGAATTTTAGTGAATTCGTAAGCATACAAATATTGCCGTCAGCAGAGTCAACAGTGGATTCTGCCTCCGTCAACTTCAGTAGCAGTCGATGTGCGTAACGTTCGCAGTTTAAAGAGTTTCAGTGAACTCGTTAGTTGAATTTAATATTCTTAGTCGCCGTCAAATACACAAATTATTTGTTGCCATAAATAGTATAGTCGTCTCGTTCACACTTAGTATATAAGTATTGTAAATGCGTACAAGAAGCAAAACAAAGAAGAATCATACACAAGTAATACACAAAAAGAAGAAATGTCCAATCATTCAAGTTTAAATAATACAATAGTTGAAAATTCTCCTATGGAAACAGACGGTGATTGTGCAGCGAGTTCTGGAGTTACTCAGGAACATATTGGCGCATTGTTAGCAAGCATAAAATTATTAAATGACAAAGTAAATGAACTTCGCCGTGACAACGAACAAATTCGTAACGCAATCAGAATGGGTGATAGCAACAGTGCTGCAGCGTCAACGTCAGCAGAGCAAGTACAGGGAAATGGAATCGTTCGTGCAGCCACAGAAAAAACAGCAGAACAGTCAAATAAATTACTAATGGAGAACAAGTTGCACTTGCAATCAACGTATACAAATTCGGGTATAGTAAATATGAATATATCTCCGCCGGAGACAAATTCGGGTATAGTAAATATGAATATACCTTCGCCGGGCACACAACGTCCACAGTATTTGCCGCAATCGTCAAACGTCTCACACAATGGTGTAATTTCATATGTAGATAATATAGTTGCTAAATTGTATCCGCTTCCTTACTTTGATGGTAACTCAGAGAATTGGCCTCTATTCAGTGCTTGTTAGCATGATACAACTAGGGAGTTTGGGTACAACAATCGTCAAAATTTAATGAGGCTTCAAAGAGCATTACAAGGTAATGCAAAACGTCTTGTATCATCTTTATTAATTTACGCTAATAACGTGCCACAGGTCATTGAAGAATTGCAATTTAATTTTGGAAGACCTGAATTATTGATTCGAGTACAAATGAGGAAAATTCAACAATTTCCGAATATAACTGTCAGCCATCTTGAACAAATCTTGGATTTCTCCAATCAAGTTCAGAACATTGTCGCCTTTTTTAAAATCATCTCAGTGTGAACAACATTTGTATAACCCAATGCTTCTGGAGGAACTAGTCCTGTAGCTGCCAGCTGCCAAACAGTTTGAGTGGTCTCGGTGCGTAGCCGGTGCATCATCACATCCAAGCCTACAGACATTCGCCGATTGGTTGAGGGATATCGCTAAAGTTGTAAGCCTCATGACATCGATGTTTACGTTTTCACTACGTGCAGTTCAGCCACAATCATCAGCGAATAGCCGTCAAGGAATGCAATTATCGTCCAGCCGCCCAATGACAAATTCTTCACGTAGGGTGTTATACAGTAATGAGTCAGATCTTGATGAGCAACAACAGCGGTCACAATACTGCATAAAATGCAAACAATCGCACAAATTAAGTGATTGTCCAGAATTTAAGGCACTTATTTTGAATAACAAATGGAAGTTAGTAAAGGACAACCGTTTGTGCTTTGTTTGCCTTCAAAGAGGTCATGGCTTGAGTGAATGCCGATCCAGGCGTGAGTGTGGACTGGAGGAGTGCAAGCGTATGCACCATCCTCTCCTGCATCAACCGATTATTTCTGATACGCAGGTCGAGTCAATGACAACTTCAGTTAACCACAATGATAAACATCTCTTGAATTGCCGCGATAACCAACATGGTGAGTGTTTATTCAAAATATTGCCAGTAATTCTTACAGGTCCCAAAGAAAGTATAGCAGTATATGCCATGTTTGATGAGGGTTCATCGATAACGCTGCTCGAAGAAAATATCGCCAACAGTTTGGGTATAAAAGGTCGTAATCTGCCGCTCACTTTGCAGTGGTACAATAACAAACAAATAACAGAGCAGTCACGGGTAGTGAACTTGCAAATACAAGGACAGGGACGAGACGATTCATTTCAGTTAAAAAATGTGCACACTATTAAACAGTTAGATCTGCCAACACAGACATTTGATCGAAACTGTTACAGCCAGCTTCGTAATTTGCACATGCCCAATTACACAACCGTCAAACCAACTTTGTTAATCGGTTTAGATAACATTCACTTAAGCGTAGCTAAAGATATAATTAGTTCGGACCCTAATGGGCCAATAGCAGTGAATACTAAGTTGGGGTGGGTTTGCTTATGAGCCAACACATCCCATGGAGCTTCCAAGTACTAAATTCCTTCATGTTCGTAAGCCATTCGCGACTCAACAGTTGCATAAATTAGTTGAAGAATATTTCAGTTTGGACAGCCTAGTAGTGAAGAGTCCAGCTGTGCCGCTTCAGAGCAACGATGATCTAAGAGCAAGAAGAATTCTGCAGGAGACGACGAAATACATTGATAAGAGTTACGAAGTAGGTTTATTATGGCGTAAAGATAACATTAAGTTGCCACAAAGTTACGAAATGGCCAAGCGTAGACTCATAAAGGTGGAAAACAAAATGGCTAAAGATAATAAATATGCCGAAAGCTACATTGCTGAGATGAACAAATACATAAGAAAGGGATACGCTCAGATTCTAACGATCGAAGAACTGAGAGTTGAAGGTCCGTTAACTTGGTATTTACCACATTGGGGTGGTCCATCCTCACAAGCCACATAAAATAATACAAGTCTGCGAATCAAATAGTATTTGATGCTGACCCAGCATCCACATCGACAATGTGTAACTGAATCTCCGTACTAACTTGACAGCGCCCAGAGCCGGCATCAGCGAGAATGGCCATCATAGGTCCAATTTCGTCAAAGCGTCATGTATCGCAGTAGCTGGCGACATACACGAAAGGTTCTCACAAGTAAAGATCCGTCTATTTAGAGGAACACAATGCGCAACGTCTTTCTGTGGCGAATGGCGACCAGTCTCAACCGATAAACCAAGTGTATGTCATCCGTGTAGTCAATGATCAATTCCGTGCTGTATGATATCGTCTTCTGACCAAGTTGTGCCGCCCAACTCATAGAATGCTGTACAAAAGCGACCAATAGTAATTCTAAAGAAACAAACTGATGCCCTCGAGTGCAAACAGCAAATTCTATAGTAGAAAACGTACGTATGGGGCTAATGATCTCGTCGCCAGCTTGATACATACACAAGAAGCCGAAGAGGTAGTCAAGGGAGCTGTCTTCAATAACATGCGGCGCGTGCTTCCATGCGTCAGACTTCATCAACTCAAATTGCCTGCAAGAAGCTTCAGTGTGACTAAACAGGGAGCCATCACAACTTCCAGAGGTTGTGGGCCATGAGAGCGTCGTCAGAGCTCACAACCGATAAAGTCTTAGGTATGTATCTGGAATTCTCAGAAATGCTGCATGTTGTTGGAGTCTTCCTTTCAGATTCGACATGATTACCGACGCAAGAAGGCTTTTTCTTTCTCTCTCATCGATCCATCGCAGTAGGGACGTCCAACTGAACTGTAGAATTGCTGGTTCATTCGAAGCTCATGGCTATTCTACAAAAAGCGATCAACCCGTCTCGGTTTTCCCCTGGCCAACTACTTTACCCGTCCGACCCCACTCGGGGGTCAAGACTAATTTTGCAAAAGACAAGTCATACATGGGGGACACACAACAAAATAGACTGTGATGACACCAACTGCGATCCCAGTCTAAAACATACAATGGGTTTGCATGGATTGAAATCGTTTCAACATCGGAGATCAGTAAATCCCTAACAAAATTTTTCAGTTCCAAGATGCTTATTCGCCCACATACTCCACCGCTGAAGGGAATTGCCAACCTACACATATTTCGTTATGGCATGACCAGTTGAACGCCAACCGCTTACGCGTGCCAGTTGGTTCATCTGCGACTTAACCTGTTAACGATATACAAAGTAATATTTTTGGGCCGCCAAATCAAGATGCGCACCGAAAAGAGAGGACAACCGTACCACGTTCTGGAACTACAAGCTGCAAGTCCTGAAGGCAGGCCGAGTCAGGACGTTAGTGGGAAAAAATGCCTAGACAGATGGCTATATATAGTACTTGTTCACCCGTTCTGGTGACGTTGACTCCAAAACCCGTGTTGCTTTGGAATCCGCCTCAATAAAAAGAGATTTTTTAAACAATTCGTTAGCAGTCGAATCCACCAGAAATCGTGCTCAAGCACAGGATTTCTTAATCAAGGCGATGGCTCCCGACAGTAATCAACATAGCCAGATGAAGCCACAAAAATGAAAAACGCAAATTTCGTCTAGTTCTAAGCCCCGCGAGTGGATTAAACAGGTCACGACTTTCCTGTATGAAAATGAGGGAATTTTGGCCAGTGCGAACTACTTACCTCTCGCGCGATTTCCACCGACACAATTATATAACCGGTGCACCATGATCTACTCGAAGAGGAAAGAGCGTTTAAAGAAAATGTCATTGATGTCATTAATGTTTTTTTCTCGTTAGATGTTCGCACAAATCATCCACACTTGGGAAATCCCTACGGAGTCAGTTTGACTGGATATTACGTGTTAGCAACCAAACGTCAGGTATAGGCTACGACCCCCAGTACTTATTCAGGTGAGTTGTCGTACTGATGAGTGAGGAACGCCGAAAATTTGCTTTATGTCGAAAAGTTCAGTTGCGAATTCTATAAACCCGAGATCGACTTACTTAAAGCTAAGACAGTATGCGTCTACCGAAGTCCCAGGTCATGTTGTTTAAGTTTTGACACCAAGCTAAGATACGAATGCGTTTTTACGTGAGCCAATGGGCGCCATCGATGCAGATATTGCCTACCCAAACTCAGCACGGTGTCCCATAATTATTCCACGATAAAATCATCACCTTTCGCTTGCATATTTGGTAATGGTCACTTTCACCGGAAGACACCACCACCAGACTAGTAGACTTTGACGATTAAATGAAATGCCTGGCCAACGATTCTGGATAAACCCGGGGGCATCAATCCTTATTAGCTGCAGGTTAAAGAAGAGGTGTCCACTCTGTATCCGTGCCAATGCCCCAGGCACAGCCGTGCCATTGATGGGTCAGTTTGCCCCCTGCGTTGACGCCATCATTGATGCGACCCCCTTCTCTTTAACACGGGTGTGGGATTATTGTTGTCCATGTCTAGTCGCTATTGGTCGCCTGTCTAGGAAAGAGATTGGGTAGCGTTGTTTACGTGTCCTCTTCAGTCGACCGGAGTGTGTGGTGTTGCCACATTTAGAGGGTTAGCTGTGGACTTATCTTCAGATTGCATTTTATAACTTTGTTTTTTAAAGGGAAAAAAAAAATATTCCGTAATACACGTAGTAGCGCTGTACCCAAGTTCGCCCTCAGAAAGAGGATCAGGGCACTAACTTCATCGGGAGCCTTAACAGTTGAGCTGAAGAATGACCGCCAGATTTTTTTTGATTTTTGACCAAATCCAAAAAGTACGGTGTCCAAAATAAGGCATAGAATGGAACTTCAAGCTGTTCCAGCTAACCTCCATCAGTGGCTCTGGTGGCTGTTGGGACACGCCTTGTTCAGTCGTGTTAAAAGAATATTGCAGCGATGTACGTCTATAGAAAGAAGAGCTCCAACGCTCTAGACAAACCTCTCCGCAGCATATTAATAGTAGGGCGGAGAACATAATTCAACAGCCGGCCACTTTGACCCGACATTCCATTACAACCAAACAGCGGGAGCCATTTGACACTAATTCATTTTTAGTGGGGATGGTAAATTCAACCCCAGACGCACATGTTGTGAATCTCCGAAATGAAGATATGTGAACGAAAGCAATGGAAAAAGCTCACAGATTTTGAAGGACCGCTATGGATGATGAACCGACAAACAATGGGGACACGCGGTGGGTTAAATGGCATTAATGGGGAATTTTGCCGCAGATCGGTAGACCGCGCTCAAAAAACTGGACCAAGAAGACAACCTCACCGTTGAAGCCAGGGGACAACTTCGTAATCATCTGCGGATCCGAGCTTGCCTCGAACACAGCCAGTGGCGAAAGGTCGGCGTACCTAGTACCGTCATCATCAGCTAAGGACGGCAAGTCAGAAAGCGCTAACGTAACAGACTAGTAGCGGCATCATTAAAACACCGTACCCGATTTTCGTAGGATATTCCACAGGCAGCAGATTTTTAAATCTAATCACACCCGAGCACCTACAACAACAATGAGAGAGCATCAAGTAATGTGCAGGTTGAGCCTAACATTGTTCGTATTAGAATAGAATGGACCAGCCGTTGGATTTGCCAGACCATGCAAATTACTTTTGTGTACATAACGTAGGACCTATCAACCCTGTCAAATACAACTGATGGGAATGCGGAGACTGAAGCATTGCAATGAAAACAGTCAGTTGAACTCAGAGAAGCAATCAATGCGGTAACGGGGGTAATCGCGCTAACATTCTGTAAATGTGCATAAATGTAATAAATCTATACAATTAACAAGTCGTCAACTGTAGTTCAAGTATCTTTATTAATAAATATCGTGTAGCACGAAGGCATTTAATACCTAGTGTTTTTCTGTAACAAGGAGACTAACGTGAACGACACTCATGTTTTTTCCTTTGAAAGGCCAAATTAAAAAATAAAAAACAAAGATCTGATTAAAATAAAGGACATATGTATTTCCGTATCAGTGAAATTTGCCACAAAAAATGGGACGCAGGTCAACAAATTAAATCTAATTTAAAGATTTTTTGTACGTACGAAATTATTTTGGAAAACGTTCTTTTAGGATGTTCCGTTAAAATGCGGGACCACTATAGGTTTGGCGAAACAATGGGCTATTGAAAAACCATGTTTTATTCTTTCACCGTCCTTGGCGCGTACGTATACGATGTGCAATAGGTGAAGCATTTTGAGCAACAGATACCGCAGCTTGTCGAAGGAATTTCGAATTCAGCGGGGTTACATATCTTTGTAACGGAACTATAGCTGAAATTCCGCCATTTGCCCAACCCTTCTGCTAAATAACGTCGTGATCGAATCGACTAAAACTTGTTTCGAATTAACTAACTCCACTATTCAATAATGCAAAATGGCCTTTATGTAGACTGACTTTCACAAAAAACAATACTATGGTCCGCCAGATAGATGAGTGCCCGGTCTTAAATCCCATAATGTTATACCGCTTGCTACCGTGCTTTACTGCTGACTGCCTCTTTGTCTCGGTTCGCTTTCTAGGCGCTACATTTCCACTAATCCACTAGTACGCCGCGTGTATGTGTGAACACAATTAATAATTGCCATACTTTTGGGAGCATCTCCAGAATAAGATAATCTGCATGTGTTTTGGCGTCTAACTCTCTCCGCAGAGTGTACTTAACCACGAAGACATAATAATGGATCTATTGACTGTGCATACAAGTCACTGTAACATCGCTAAGAGATGACAGTACCCCTTAGTGTGCTAATATTGCGTCCAACTGCCCTCTACATAAATCGATCGCCCCGAGCCTACCTTTTCAAATGAACTGCTATTCAGTTTGGTCGTGGGTTTGCCCAATGGTTTGTATGTACGGTACACTACATCGTTGATCCGGCGTTACAACATTATGGTAGGGCCTTCCCAATTTATTTACTGCAACAACCACCCCCACACTTCTCACGAATAATTTTGAAACCTTTTTTCGTTTGTGGGTTGTATTACAGCACCAAATCTACTTCCTGAAACCCTGCTCCGAAATTAATTGGCATTATACCCAAACGTGTATCCTGCTGTTCATATCGAGATCAACTCAATTAATCTTTGACCTCGTTGCCTTACCAGATTCGTGTTAACTCTCTCAGCTCTTCCTTCCAAAACATCAAGTGAGACTTTTCTTGCTATACCGTATTTTTCTGCTCTGTATTTCTTTCTTTACCTTTCTCTCCGATCGGCATCGTATCCATACTTTCAAATCAGCTGGTAATCGAAGGTCATTTGCCAAAAAAATTATCCTTTGCGGGAGTTCGGCCCGTTGTATGAATGTACTGCCGTATCGGTAGGCCAGTCAAGGAACAACAAAAAATTAAGATTCGTGGTGTATCCCACTCCTTTTTTCCATTAGGGGTTACTTGTCTACTAATTTCCTTAAATAGCTCCCTACCAATTGTTCTATTGAAACGTTTACCATATACCAATCGGGAACGAGGATATCTGCAATGCAGATTGTGCGTTTGGTTTTTCGCTGACTACACTAAACATGGCCCAACATTCGTTACACATTCATGGAACACCAGCTGATTCAAAAATATCCTAGCCTGCGCTTCAGAATGTAAACTACATATCGTACACCATACCTTGCAACCCAATCGTTTGTAACCACGTATGTTACTGTTTCCAGGCTTCTTGCGTTGTTGGGATTGGGTATACCTCCGGCGAAATAACCAAACCGACCAGTACGTATCTTGTTTCCGCGGTTGCTAGGTAGGAAATGGACCATGCGACAATCCATGGCGATAGTTTAAAAATGGTGCAAAACCTGAAATAGAGCTTATCTGGTCAGGACTTCGTGTTTTGGGCCTTTTTTCGCGCCGATGAAAATCACTAGCAGTTGAGCAATGCCAGTTCCCGAGTGACCAAGGACGGCAACAAACAACGTTTATCGGCCAATAGAATCTCATGTTTAATCCTCGAGCGTATTCGTTGATTCAAGAGATGACCTTCGCTTGCACAGTTATGCAGCTAAACTAGAGCAACGTCAGGATTCTCCTCTTTCTGGGAACAGAACCCTATCAGTTTCTTCTTGCATGGACCATCCTCACTCTCCCGTTACTCGATGAAAGCACACCGGGATATCAACTCTAAACTGTTACCAAATGTGCCCAACTTCAACGAACTTCGCAATGGCACTCTCTGCTGACTCTCCTCTCTGCCTTGGCCTTTCGTTTCGTTTCGAGTCCCATGCAGAATAACACGTGACTGAAGACACCACTAATCATTCTAGATGACACTTTCTTTGTTGTCTGTCCCATTCATCCGTACACGTTCATAGTCATTAGACCGGACATCCATATGTTATCTGTATCCTCGGCCCCCTTGCAACAAGTTACCGTGCTATTGGGGCATCAAAAATACATGGTCTTCGTAGGACATGCATCACATCCACAATTCCATGGGTTACTACCTTTCCGCATGCTCAATGGAAAAGTCATAGCCTTTGAGCTCGCTCAATCACCATGTTGTGACCAAACACGCCTTCTCTTAGCATATCACTTCGCATGCGGATTCTTAGAATACAATGTTGCTCCGGGAACCGGACTTATGCCACATTGGAGGCAGTGCACCAACGCTTTTCTTCAAATGGTTTGAAAAGCCATTTCTTGCTCCTTCTTCCAATTTTCTAAAAAGCTTATTTTTTCTTGTAAGTCCTGCATGGAGACTTTACAGGCTGACGATTGGAAAAGGTTTGGTACAATCGGCCAGTATATCATATGCACAGACCAAGGCTGGGAAACTTATTAATTCATGCAAGTTCTGTGGTCTTGAGCCAAGCTTTATGCCTCTATATACATACTTTCATTCGATGTACGGATAACATTTCTGTGTTACCTCGGGACCAAAATTAAGTTACTTCCTTTTAAAACAGCGCACACTTTTTGGGACCTAGTTTCAGGACAGCTGCAGCCATTCTTTCCTGAGAAAAACTTTTTTTGGTTCAGCCCACAAGGGTTATTAAGAGGTTAATCAAAGTTCTTGCCAATACGATT
>JARSSU010047755.1:0-47201 GCA_029619165.1 Eurosta solidaginis
TGGCCGGTCCATAAGGACCTCACATAGATTGAATAAGTCCGTAGTTTTTCTTGACTAGTACCTAGGATCTACCTAATTATTTTCTATCTTTTAGTATTATTACTACTTAATGTAAGTATTGCTTTCATAAAACCGTTTAAATTAGAAATTTATTTTATTTATTTTATTACACTGAAATTTCACTAGCAAATTTGAATTTATGTGCTCCAAAGTATTTTGTTGTCACTTCTACCGGACTGTATTAATATTTGTTCAAGAGCCCAATCGGACGGACAGTAAGAGTTTTTTGAATATCTCAATTTTTACGACACCTAGCGTGAATTTTTTTACTAAAGCGGTTTCTATTTCCGTATGTCAAATATGATTTCCAAATATGAGCCAAATCGGACCACAAAAACAATTTTGTGAATATCCCGATCCTTGCGCCATCTAGTGGCGATTTTTTCTTATTATTGCATTGTCATCGGGTTCTGACTATATTCCAAGTTTCAAGCGTTGTAGCTTATCGGAAGTTACGTAGATTTTAATTACAAAATTCGCGCTGGCCGGCCGGCCCGTGCAGCCTGTCAAGTCAACCCAAATTTAACCGCTTTAAATATCTTTTACTTGCCCTTGCCCATTGAGTAAATTTTTTTCAGACTCTTTCTTAAATAACAAAGTTAATCATTTTACCAGATTTATGATGATTTATACCAATAACATTTGAAAAACTTATTTGTTAGTAGTGCTACTCCCGGTTATACAGTGACAAGCTACCGTTATGTCAACAGAGTTAGTAGCCTCTGTGAACTTCGCTCAGCTGAGTATACAAGAGTGTCTGAGCAATGCAAAATTTAATATTATTGGTAATCTGAAAAAACCTAGTTTATAAAAATTAAGCGCTTAAAACTCTATTCGCGATTACCCTTCAATTTATACACAGCATCATAATCTATTGTGTTTTCCGTAGGCATTCATTTTATACTCAGTTGAGCAGAGCTCACAGAGTATATTAAGTTTGATTGGATAACGGTTGGTTGTACATATATAAAGGAATCGAGATAGATATAGACTTCCATATATCAAAATAATCAGGATCCAGAAAAAAATTTGATTGAGCCATGTCCGTCCGGTCCGTCCGTCCGTTAACACGATAACTTGAGTAAATTTGAGGTATCTTGATGAAATTTAGTATGTAGATTCCTGAGCACTCATCTCAGATCGCTATTTAAAATGAACGATATCGGACTATAACCACGCCCACTTTTTCGATATCGAAAAATTCGAAAAACCGAAAAAATGCGATAATTCATTGCCAAAGGCGGTTAAAGCGATGAAACTTGGTAGATGGGTTGACGTTATGACGCAGAATAGAAAATAGTAAGATTTTGGACAATGGGCGTGGCACCGCCCACTTTACAAGAAGGTAATTTAAAAGTTTTGCAAGCTGTAATTTGGCAGTCGTTGAAGATATCATGATGAAATTTGGCAGGAACGTTACTACTATTACTATATATGTGCTAAATAAAAATTAGCAAAATTGGATGAAGAACACGCCCACTTTTTAAAAAAAAATTTTTTTAAATTCAAATTTTAACAAAAAATTTAATATCTTTACTGTATATAAGTAAATTAAGTCAAAATTCAACTCCAGTAACGATATGATGCAACAAAATACAAAAATAAAGAAAATTTCAAAATGGGCGTGGCTCCGCCCATTTTCATTTAGTGTGTCTAGAATACTTTTAATGCCATAAGTCGAACAAAAATTTACCAATCCTTTGAAATTTGGTAGGAGCATAGATTCTATGACGTTAACTGTTCTCTGTGAAAATGGGCGAAATCGGTGGAAGCCACGCCCAGTTTTTATACACAGTCCACCGTCTGTCCTTCCGCTCGGCCGCTAACACAATAACTTGAGCAAAAAACCGATTATCTTTACTAAACTTAGCCCACGTACTTATCTGAACTCACTTTATCTTGGTATAAAAAATGGCCGAAAATCCGACCATAACCACGCCCACTTTATCGATATCGAAAATTACGAAAAATTAAAAAAATGCCATAATTCTATACCAAATACGAAAAAAGGGATGAAACATGGTAACTGGATTGGTTATTGACGCAAAATATAACTTTGGAAAAAACTTTGTAAAATAGGTGTGACACCTACCATATTAAGTAGAAGAAAATGAAAAGTTCTACAAGGCGAAATCAACAGCCCTTGGAATCTGGCAGGAATACTGTTAGTGTTATTGAATATATAAATAAATTAGCAGTACCCGACAGATGATTTTCTGGATCACCTGATCCACATTTGGTCGATATCGCGAGAACGCCTTCACATAGACATCTAAGGGCCACTCGCTTTAAAACCCCATTAATACCTTTAATTTGATATCCATATCGTACAAAACACATTCTAGAGTCAACCGCTGGCCCACCCTAATGGCGATATCTCGAAAAGGCGTCCACCTATAGACCTAATGCCCACTCCCTCTTAAAATGCTCAGTAACACCTTTCTTTGATACCCATATCGTACAAACATTCTAGAGTCACCCCTGGCCCACCCTAATGGCGATATCTCGAAAAGGCGTCCACCTATAGACCTAATGCCACTCCTCTTAAAATGCTCAGTAACACCTTTCGTTTGATACCCATATCGTACAAACATTCTAGAGTCACCCTGGCCCACCCTAATGGCGATATCTCGAAAAGGCGTCCACCTATAGACCTAATGCCCACTCCCTCTTAAAATGCTCAGTAACACCTTTCGTTTGATACCCATATCGTACAAACATTCTAGAGTCACCCTGGCCACCCTTATGGCGATATCTCGAAAAGGCGTCCACTATAGAACTGAGATTACTCCCTTTTAAAATACTCATTACCACCTTTCATTTGATACCCATATCGTACAAACACATTCTAGAGTCACCCTCTGGTCCACCTTTATGGCGATATCTCGAAAAGGCGTCCACCTATAGACCTAATGCCCACTCCCTCTTAAAATGCTCAGTAACACCTTTCATTTGATACCCATATCGTACAAAACATTCTAGAGTCACCCTGGCCCACCCTAATGGCGATATCTCGAAAAGGCGTCCACCTATAGAACTAGTGCCCACTCCCTCTTAAAATGCTCAGTAACACCTTCGTTGATACCCATATCGTACAAACATTCTAGAGTCACCCTTGCTCCACCTTTAGGCGATATCTCGAAAAGGCGTCCACCTATAGAACTAGGATTGCTCCCTTTTAAAATACTCATTACCACCTTTCATTTGATACCCATATCGTACAAACACATTCCAGAGTCACCCCTGGCCACCCTAGTGGCGATATCTCGAAAAGGCGTCCACCTATGGACCTAATGCCCACTCCCTCTTAAAACGCTCAGTAAACACCTTTCATTTGATTCCCATATCGTACAACTAGAGACAACCCTGGTCCACCTTTATGGCGATTTCTCGAAAAGGCGTTCACCTATAGAACTAAAGCCCATTCCCTTTTCAAATACTCATTATCACCTTCATTTGATACCCATATCGTACAAACACAATTCTAGAGTCAGCCCTGCCCACCTTATGGCGATATCCTAATGGCGTCCATCCATAGAACTATGGCCTACTCTCTCTTAAAATACTCTTTAATACCTTCCATTTGATACACATGTCATACAACCACATTCCAGGGTTACCCTAGTTCATTTTCCTACATGGTGATTTTCCTATTTGTCTCCATAGCTCTCAACTGAGTATGTAATGTTCGGTTACACCCGAACTTAGCCTTCCTTACTTGTCATTAATGGTATCATAAAATAAAATAGCAGCTTATAGTTTTAGTTTTAACATATAATTGCTTCATAAAGAAACTGACAATGAAAAACTTATTACCCATTTAATGCAAGGTAAAAACTGGTTTATTATGTTTTCAATACGCTTTCATATATGTAGCTTCTATGATCTATATATATGTATGTATGTATGTATATTGGTACGTTCTTCGCCTCATCTCACCTAGCAAAACTTGATATTTTATATATGGACCGTCATCTAACAAACGTGGTTATTTAATTAAATTGTTAAGTACAGCACATCTTTTAGTTTTCTCAATATTCGTAATACGCATACATTTACGCAGTTATTTCTTTGTACATTAGGGTATATCGAAAACAAGTGCTTATCTACGCTAGTGAATAAAACAAATAAAAAGCAAGTAAGGACGGAATCTCTTCGGCTGTGCTGAAGACTTCATACCTTTCATGAAAGGGCTGAACAATAATCTTATCCCGTTTGTAATCTCCAAATATCGGATGTATAAGATAAGAAATATATATAGTGAAGAGATGTATATACCTAAACGATTTTAGATAAATATAAAATAAAAATGGCAAAAAACCCCTTATCTGAACGATCGGTTGTATGGGATATATTATATATAGCTCCGTTCAAAGTGATTTTTCAGGAAATCGTCTATGATATATTAAAAATATAACACAAGTTTACGTTTTTATATTGGAAATTAGAGAGAAATGCTAAAAATCTTTCTATCTGAATGATCGGTTGCATGGAATATATATTATATATAGCTCCGATCGAAATGACTTTTCACGAAATCTTCTATGATATATTAAAATATATATCCCGAGTTTCACGTTTTATTTTCTAAATTAAGGGAGAAATGGCCAAAAATCTTTCTATCTGAACGATCGGTTGTATGGGATATACCGGATCCGACAAATGTCTAATATAATACAAAAATACAATCCTGTGCCCAGATTTCATTGAGATATCTCAAATTTGAGGGACTAGTTTGCGTTCAAACAGACAGACGGACGGACGGACACACGGACATGGCTATATCAACTTAGTTCGTCGCCCTGATCAATTCGGTATACTTAATGGTGAGTCTATCTTCTATATTTCTGAACGTTACAAATATCGGACCAAAGTTAATATACCATTTCATGTTCATGAAAGGTAAAACAAGTAAGAGTGTCTTAGTTCGGGTGTAACTTAACATTACATACTCAGAGTGAGTTTCAGTTGGACAGTTCATTTCAGATAAATGACTTTTTCGAATTTTGTTACAATGGATTATTTTCTTTTTTTATGCTTTAGAAATATTGCGGAACGCTTGGTCTGAATAGGGACGTGGAGAGTTATTACGTTACGTTATTTTTCTTCGAGTTATGTCTCCCGAAACATAGAAAATTGCTTGGTCAAAAAAGCGGCGGGCCACGCCCATTTTCATAAATTTGCTTATTTTCTTTTTCTTGTTATAAAGCTGCCTTTTGCAAAGATATAGCTTATTTTATTGATCAACGACCCTTTTAAAAATCTTCTATATAAAAGTGGGTGTGGTTCTTAACCGATTTAATTAATTTTCTTCGAAGCATTTTTTATATTAAAGGCAACCTCTCCGCCGAATTTAGTTGTGACAAGTTTAACGGTTTTTGATTTTAGGCTAATACAATTTTTAAATTGATTTTATCACAATTGGGCGGGGCCACGCCCATTTTCAACCAGTTTTTCAAATCAATACTTTTATCAAGAGTTTCAGTATCAGTCCATCAAATTTCAATATTCTAGGTGCATTATTTACATAGTAACTTGGTTTTTTGTGTTATCCAAAGTGGTACATATGTAAAAAGTGGGCGCGGTTATCATCCGATTTCGCTCATTTTAAATAGCGTTGGGAGATGAGTGCCAGGAACCCACATTCAATTAGATATCTCAATATTTACACAATATCGTGTGCAAAGATAAGCAGACGGACGGACATGGCTAAATCAATTCCTTTCTACATCCTGAGCATATTGATATATGGAAGTCTATATTAACCTCGGCGGCCGCCGTGGTGTGATGGTAGAGTGCTCCGCCTACCACACCGTATGCCCTGAGTTCAAACCCCGGGAAAAGCAAGATCAAAATTTTAGAAATACGATTTTTCAATTAGAACAAAATTTTTCTAAGCGGGGTCGCCCCTCGGCAGTGTTTGGCAAGCGCTCCGGGTGTATTTCTGCCATGAAAAGCTCTCAGTGAAAACTCATCTGCCTTGCAGATGCCGTTCGGAGTCGGCATAAAACATGTAGGTCCCGTCCGGCCAATTTGTAGGGAAAATCAAGAGGAGCACGACGCAAATTGGAAGGGAAGCTCGGCCTTAGATCTCTTCGGAGGTTATCGCGCCTTACATTTATTTTTTATTTATATTAACCTCGATTCGCTTATGCCATTACGATCAACTGTTATGTTACCAAAGTTAATATACGGTGTGAGCAAGCACGCTGAGTATAAAAAGGAGGAGTGGCTTTCGGGCGGTTTCGCTCATTTTCAGAGCAAATAGTCGTAGCAATGAAAATAATTTGTATGCCAAATTTCGTTCGGATTGGGAAATTGTTGTTCGACTTATCGCATTCAACAATAAAGGTGAACGGTTGGCGCAAGGGTGCTCAAATGGCGGACGAGGCGAAACGCATGTACACACAGATGGTTCCAAAGTAGTGGAAGGAGTAGGGTCTGCGGTATACTGTGCTGATCTGGAAATAAACAGATTCTACAGGCTTCCGGATTACTGTAGCGTTTTCCAAGCGGAAATAGTAGCCGTAAACAAAGCAGTAGAAACCCTGGAAGAGGATAGCCTAAGCTGCAATCGTGTTATTTTTTATATTGTCAGTCAAGCAGCAATTAAGGCAATAATATCGCATAGCACAGCATCTAAATGCGTGTTAGAGTGTAAGCAGTCCCCGGAAAGAATCGGGAGAGGAAGAAGCATACATCTAGGTTGGGTCCCAGGGCATATGGGAATAGATGGGAATGAAAAGGCGGATGAACTAGCTAAAAATAGCGCATCCCTTGAAGCTTGATCCACAGACGTCCCAATTAGACTGGGCGCGATTAAGCAAAGGCGAGAGGGGCTCGTGCCCTGCGCTTGCCCGGCTAAGACTCCAGCTATTACGAGTAATACAGCTGTCAGTTCTAGAAGCAGCAAGTGGCTTAAGTCCTAGGAAGCTTCTAGTATTTGCCAAGAAGACGGAGTTATTTTATAACATAGGTGCTGGTTTTTGATAGCGTTTTTCAGTTTGGTCGTTAAAACAAACTTCTGCTAACACTACAGACTTATTCAGTCTATGTGAGGTCCTCATGGACTAGTTCAACATAACTTAACCTATCGCGTTCTAAGTATTTTGGGAAGAGTAACAAAAAAGGGATGGGGCACGCTCATGTTCAAGTTCCGTTCTTAGCTTAACCATACCACTACTGAAGTTGAATATCAGTCAAATGGAGTTAAATACCATAGAGTTATTGCAAACTTTGTTAAGGTTAAACCTTTAGGAAAATTTGGCGGCGTCTTTAAGCGATTTTGATTATCTTCACTCAGTTTATTTAATTATGCAAGAATAGTGTCTCTGCCAAATTTCAATGTAACATCTACAACAGCTTTTGATTAGCTTAGCGGTATTCGTATTCGATTTATCTCAGTTTTCCCATTTTTCTAAATTTTCGATCGATATCGAAAATGTGGGTATGGTTATCGTCCGATTTCGCCTCATTTTCAATACCAATATGCAGTACAGTCATAAATTTTAGTCCGATCTTATACAATAATGGTTGAAAAGAGCGTACTTATTGCTACCGTAGTGTATGCATACCTCTTAACTTCTCACAACTAGCGAGTAATAGTTTTGTTAAGTAGATGTCTTCAAATAGGCCGCCTTTCTGAAGTTTGCTGAGATAAGGCGTTTTTGAATCGGCAGCCTAGATAGGATGATATTCTACTCAACAATCGGTATATGAAGCTACCACAGTACACTTTTAATAGCACAATAGTTTTTGGGTACAAAGGTTCGATACCTGTAGACCTCATAAGCTAAAAAAAATTTTATTTAAAGGAAAAAAGTTTCCTTTGAATTGAAAAAATTTCATTAGACTACAAAAATGTCTTAACTGATTCGGAAAATTTCACTTGGTTTGAAAACAATTTAATTTGAGTTGAATAAATTTCAGTTGACCTGAAAATTATATATTGGAACAAACCTGGAGCCCGGGGCGTTGATTTTAATCCGAGTCTTGGGATACCAATTAATTGTCATTGACTCATAAATTACTTTTTCAGTAGGAAGAGCGTGAAACTGGATGCAACTTAAGGTTTTGGTGTAAGATGGGCGAGATATTTGGGTAACATCTTCTCAAAGATTCACAATCGACCACGAGTTTAAGCTCCTAAGTTTCTAGACCAGTAATCGTCACCCCATAAGCACTTTCGCGCAATTATTTTTGTAAAACGCTCAGGCAAGCACACCACACATCCCGCGTGCACGCATTCTATTCTCTCGCCAACACCCCAATGTATTCTGCTGTGCCCATTAGGAACTAAACTGCTATAATTTCGTGTAAAATGACTTTTGAAGTAATATTTTTGGGTATATTTTTGTTCACCTGTACGAAAACAATGAAGCTTTGTTTAATTTATTTAATATATAAATTTTAAATAAAATTAATTTTAATTTAACGCATGTAGAAGTATTTTTAAATGCATTCAAGAAAACAATGCGATGCGTTAATTTCGAAAGCTACCAAGTCCGACTGGGTTTGTGTACGTGCCAGCGCCATTTCTGCTCGTTGATTGGTTGTCGCTATTTTCTTAGAAAACAAAATGAAGAATAGACATGTACTGACAAAAATTTATTTCGTCTCAATTCAACTTAAAAATTGAATATGGAATATACACATTAGTGAAAAGTTTGAAGTAAGAAGATAATTTAGGATTATCACTCATTTATCTATTAGCATATAATAAATAATAGCCGTGTCTTTTAAAATCGGTTTATTTACCTTGACTCTGCGTAGCGAACAGAATTTCGTAATCGAAATTTAAGTAACTTCCCGATAAGCTTGAAACTTGGAATATAGTTCAGAACTCGATTACAATGCAATAATAAGAAAAAGAACTCCGATAGGTGGCGCATGGATCGAAGTATTTCAAAAAATCGTATTTGTGGTCCAATTTGGTTCGAATCGGGAACATGTAATACATATGTACATAAATAGACAGCGATCTATAAAAAAAAATTGCCGCTAGTTGGCGCAAGGATCGAGATATTCAAAAAAATCGTATTACAGTGTGCTCTTTATTACTTTCGTCGCCATTTTTTTTATTTTCGGGTTTCAAAGTAGGTGTGGTCACGCTTCCGATAAGAAGCTTTTGGCGATCCCTGTTCTAGACACTGAGCTGGAAAGCAAGTAACTGCAAGATATTATTTTAAATCTTATAACTTTAAATGAGCAATTCTTGTTTGTTTGTATAGCCGAGCGATCTCGGGAACAGCTTAACCGATTTCAATGAATCACCTTCTAAGACTTTCTACCTAGGTGTTGCCACTCGGAATGTTTCACAAGGTTTCCACCTATTCGAAATTAAAAAAAAATATTTCATGAGATATGCCGATATGGGTATCAAACGAAAGGTATTTCACTCCGCATTACAATAGGTCACTTTTGAGTAGGGTTGACATATAGGGTTGCCACCTATTCAAAATTAAAAAAAAATTGCATGAGATATGCCGATATGGCTATCAAACGAAAGGTATTTCACTCCGCATTACAATAGGGACATTTTTGAGTAGGGTTACCATTTAGGGTTGGGGTATTTAGACAAAATAGTACTCTACTTACTCATATTCTATTAAAGCTTTGGAGGAGAACATTAAAGTTAAAAACCTTTGTAAAAAAAACTTTCACATGATTCGACTTAATTTTCTAAATTTCATACACGCTAATAAAATTGAAATGCAATATCAAGGCACCGTGGCAAATTCTAGCAAAATATATTTAAACGTATATTTTTGGCAAATATGAAATGAATAATTGCAATTTCTCACAGATTACTATTAGAAAGATTTCTCACCGTAGCAAAAAGATATCTCACCAAGGTAATTTTCTACCGTTGAACACTAGAGGCTTACGTTCAATTTAAAAACGACAGCTAACCATTTAACTACTTACCAACAGATGGCGCTTGGGGAAGTAAGCTGACATTTAATTAAACTAACTGATAGTTGTCACAACTGGTAGTTGTCATTTGTGAAATTTACAAGTTTTTGGAATGTAATAAAATTGTGAGACTTTCATAGTGTATAACTAAAAATTTTGAAATTATTAGTTCGGGCCATGAAGATACTCTACCTATATAACTTAGTTATCGATTTCACTAATTATCATTACAATCCCTTATACTATAGGCTGGAATTACCCATTTCAAATTTTTCATTCCAGTTCATTTCACGCGTAAGTGTTTGATAGGTTTTTGAAATCTATTTTTAAGGAAATCAAATATTGGTAAGTAAAAATATATAATATATGTACATATAAAAAAATTAGAGTTTGATTAATGATGACATGTAGAACAAAGTAAGTTATGCGGCATACTCGAAGATTGCCGAGCAAAGCTCGGTAGCCCAAGTACTATTAAAATATGTTATGTTCGGCTTATGACAAACTAAACGGTTGTGAATATGGTTCTAATTATTGTTAAAGAGTCGACTCCTATAGTGGCCGTAAAAATTTCTTATTTCTTGAAATTGTAGGTACAGTTTTTTTCCGCCACGCTCTAATATACATACACATTCACATTAAAATGTTTAATATGGTGTATGTACATATTTGAATTAATAATCAGCTTAATATTTAGTTTGTAAAAAACTAATTTAATGTAACAATAAATTTTCACTTCAAGGCATTTCATTATGTTGGCTTTTATTAGCAAAGTCTTAAAGCGGTTGCGGCAAACCATCATAAACAAGAACAAGCAAGTAGAAGTAATAAAAACAATTAATATATAAACAAATTATAGTGTGAACAAAAAGTAATCAATTACCACCATTGACGTTGTGAATAAAGTTTGCACTTTGAATTTTAAAAACTTTTTTGCATTTTTAATTAACGTAGAGATGGTTTTATGTTTGATTTGATGAGTCTAAAGCCCTACTTTTTATATTATTGTTATTAATGTACTGCATTTTTATTGCTATTGATAACCGTATTTGAAAACAAAGGGAGGCCTCCCTCTCCTATGAATTGGGAGAGATATGGGGGAAGATTCCCATCTTGCAACAAATTTGCGGCATTTATAACGAAACAACGATAATTGGTGTGACTTGCTGGTTGAGCCACAATTAATGGTAATGCACTACGACCTCAACTAAGATCTGATATGTTGGACCTTCTAGCTTAGTACTGTACGATAGAGTATTTTAATCGAAAATGATTGCCCTTTCACATCGCTATGAAAGCACAATTTTGCTATTAAATGTTGAACCTTGACTTGAAGCTGGATTGCTTGGGTAAGAGAGTATCTGACATGCTAGAGCAACGCGATAAAGTTTATGTTTGCTTTAATCAGTAGATTAGCTGATTCTTTTTAACGATAATCCAGTTTCGCTAATTTCGTGTGAGTTAGTTCCAGTGTATGGATTTCCTGCTTCCCTCAGTACTCGGTCTATACCGAACACATGTAGGCTATCGCGCTACATTCATATTGTGGCAAATATTGGTATTGTGTTAGTAAATAATTTTGAATTTATTTGAATTTATTTCTTTTTTCGTTTTTGTTCAACTAAGACTAATAGGTCTTTTATATGTACATCATCAAATGGATATTACCTTATTCTAACAATAGTTGGAAAATTAATAATTAATAGTAATAAAACATAATAATAACAAATTTATGTAAAAAATGTAACGCTTAATACTAATACAGTAGAATTTAATAAATGAAAAAAAGGAAATAAGATAGATGTAAAGGAAGTTTTGAAAATAGATGAAGAGAGAAAAGAAAAAGGAAGATATTGGCAGTAAGTGGTATGTAGTCAAAAGGCCAGATCACAGAAATTCCTCTATATTTCCTTTTTAAAGTTGTGTCTATTTAAACAAGCTTTAACACTTTCTGGAATCATGTTCCACATTTTGATAGCGCTAATGAAAAACATTCGGCTGGATGCTAGTCTAATATGTCTGGGAATTACCAAGGTATTGAGTCTCTGAGATCTAGTTAGTTGAAGCTTGTCATACAGATATTTAGGGGTTTTCCACTCTATCAGGTTGTATACGAAAATACAGTTTTTTGCGGCCAAATATTGCATAATGCTACAGCCAAGAATTTTGTCACGCCATGGTGATATATGACTAAAACGACTTATGCCATAAACATACCTTGTTACATTATTTAAGGCTACATTCACCTTGTTAATAGATAGTGAGTCAAGTTTGCTATAGACTATTTCTGCATATGTGAAACAAGGTACAATTAATTGGAAGGGCGAGTTTTCGGCGAGTTTCCTGTGGGGTAAACGCTGCAGAGAATCTTAACCTACGCAGAATTACATAGGCATTGCTAATTAATTTATTGATATGATTTTATCAGTGATCACAAGGGTAGATGTACCAATGCACACAGGCGGAATGTCGTTTGGACTTATATCGCTTTTAGAAATATGCATGATACACGATTTGGCTGCATTCAAACATAAATTATTCTTCCGCGCCCAGGACAATACAGCAGACAAATCACTATTCACTCTATAGCACAGATCTTCTACAAGACCAATACGATCGAAAAGGTAGGACTGAATATCATCAGCATAGGCGTGAACACTAACGAATTGACATACAGAAAAAACGTCATTAACAAACATACTGAACAAAAGCGGGGCAAGGATAGATCCCTGCGGGTCACCTGCCTTAATAGCCTTAAACTCTGATGATGTATTCTCACTTTTCACTCTTTGAAATCTTCCAGTGAGATAACTAAACATGAGTTTCATGGAGGATTCAGAGAACTCATAAATGCTTCTGAGTTTCCAACATAACAGTGCATGGTTTACTGAGTCAAAAGCTTTAGAGAAGTCTGGGAGGCAGAGAATAGTTAGATCTCCAACGTCGGAATGCATTCTAATATCATCTAAAGTTTTAACCATAGCAGTAGTACAGCTGTAGTTTGGCCTAAATCCATTCTGCAATGCAGAAAGCAAGTTATTTTTTTGGATGTGCTCTGCAATTTGTTTGGCCATCAGATTTTCGCATACCTTAGAAAAAGCTGGCAGGATACTAATTGGTCTATAATCAAAAAGGTTTTTTTTTGGAATAGGCAAAATAACTGGTTTTTTCCAGGCTTCTGGGAAGCAGGCAGTTGTGAAACAATGGTTGATTGTATGAGTTGGTACACTTAAAATATACGGCAACACAATTTTGACAAATCTCAAGTATATCCCATAATTTCCAACAGCATCAGACCTAATTTCCAATACAGCCCTTTGCACATCATGTTCACTAACACAAAGAAACTCTATTTCACACTGCTGGTTATTTTTTCCATAGACATGCAGTTTCTTTAGGGTGTTCCATAGTTTTCTAGATGGGAGAGGAGGATTTAATTTTTGTTGACAATACCAGTTTTTTGCTTGCCTAATCACAGTTGTTGCTGTATTTCGTGATATTTTATACTCATGCCACGCTGCACTCGTATTCGATCTTCTCCACTTAGCATGCAATTTATTGCGTTTACGAATCGCAGCGCTTACTTTTTTATTAAACCAAGGACAATATTTATTAATAATGTTAGTAGTACGGAGGGGGACGTGCCGATCGAAAAGGGCAATCAAATTATTATTAAGGAGTTCAATTTTTTCATCTACCGACTCGTAATACGAACATTCATTCCAACAAATAGCATTACAATCAGAGAACAATGCACTGGTGTCTACAGAACGGAAGTCACGGTACGAGAATGCGCCACCACTAGGGGGACGTTCAAGCACTACACCGAAAATACAAAAAATCAAATCATGGTCTGATATAAAGAATAATTGGTCAAATTTTAATGTATGGGTCAAGCCAGAGGTAAAAAAAATAAACTAAAAGGCTCGGTCTAGCATTTCTCGCATATCTAGTAGGGGTTTCATTGTTTACTATTGTTAGACCTGCTGCTGAGATTTGATCTCGCAGCTCGGCACCAATGGAATCATTGACAAGTATATTGACATTGAAGTCACCACATATAACAAAATAATCGTAGTCAGTAACATAAACGGATAGTTCAGAAAAGAAACCATCTAGCAACTGACATTTATTCGGATTATACACACATGAAACAAGTACTTTGGCTAAACCGTCCGAGATCTCTGACAATATATACTCTGTACCGCAACTTTAGACTTAGAAAGAAGTTTGATTTTGAGCGATTTCTTGCAGTATATAGCTACCCCACCCCTTTTTTGTGCTTCCGGCCATTTCGTACAACTTTATAATTACTGATACAACACTGGAGATCACTGATGTGTTCACCAAACCAGGTCTCAGAGATACAGATAATATCTACTGAAGACTGATCAAAAATGTGTCTAACATAGTCCATTTTATTAGCGCTCAGGCTGCGTGTATTAAAATGAATAATCACAACAAAAAAAAGATTATGCAGCCACAATCATGTACATGTACACATTAAAGCAAGCAGCCACACTTACATAGAAGGCAAATATAATACAAGCATAGCGATGGTTCAATCGTGGCTTACCAAAAATGGACTGCAGCTGGCGGAACAAAAAAACAGAGGCTGTACTCATATCAAGTAGGAAAAGGGTGGAGCAGGTCACTATAAGAATCGGCCGCCATGACATCGACACGCTGCCTGCAATAAAATACTTGGGGGTTGTGATAGACAGGAGGTTGTCATTCAAATCCCACTTAGAGTATGCCAATGGAAAGGTAGCAAAAACCGTAGCAGCATTATCTAGGATAATGATAAATGCAAGAGGACCAAAGCAACGACGGCGTCAACTTCTGGCTGGCGTTGTAAAAAGCCAAATACTTTACGGGGCTCCTGTTTGGCATCAGGCCACGGAGTATAAATCATACTTCCGCGGGGTAAAGTCGACTTACCGCCTGTGTGCACTACGCGTCTGTAGCGCCTTTAAAACTGTCTCTGATGACGCAGCACTAATCATCGCAGGAATGTGTCCTATAGACATATTAGCAAAAGAAGCAGCGACGATTTATCGGGATCAAAGCTCAAGTAACGGAGCACGAGAGCGAAGCGTGCAGAACTGGCAGCTCAGGTGGAATGCCTCAAGAAATGGTCGTTGGACATACCGATGTATCCCAGATATTAATATATGGATATCTATAAAGCACGGCGAGGTGGATTTCTACCTCACATAGTTTCTGGGTGGTCACGGATGCTTTAAGGAATATTTGCACCGATTCAATCACGAGCCTAACAACATATGCGATCACTGCGGCGGCGATACAGTAGAAGATGTTTACCATGTATTTTTCGAGTGTCCTAGGTTCTATAGCTCGAGATGCAAACTGTGCAGAATATTTGGAGAGGATTACACTCCTGAAACAATTGTTGGATGCATGCTACAAAGCAAGGTAAAATGGTCAGCGGCGTGCGATGTAATAGCGGAAATAATGAAGTGTCTACGAAGTCTTGAAAGGCTACGGCGCAGCAGCGAACATTGAACAGTCGAGTTGTGTGGGTGGATAACAAATTGCTAAGGTGGAGGGGATCGAGCTGAGCACGTATTGAATGCAAGGCCTCCGTACAATTAGCGGCGTGAGAATGATAAAATAAGAAAATACCGTAATATATGTAGGTAAATGTAATAGCAAACCAGGCGACGGATTGGAGACAAGGCCTCTTCAACCGTTCGAATACTGCCCCAGGTGAAGGAATAAAGCACGGATTGGAGACACGGCCTCTTCAACCGTGCGACCAAAAGCAGTCAACATACACGCAACGACAAACCTACGGATTGGAGACAAGGCCTCTCCAACCGTAGAAACAACGAGTATGAGGGTAAACGTCTCACATGTAATCAGAGTTTATACTCGGATTGGAGAGAAGACCTCTCCAACCGGTGGAAGTACGAGGAAAGCCCCGTTACGTATTGTGGAAAAAAAAACAAAACACAAAAAAAAATTCAAACAAAAAAAAATTTCTATTTATACATATATAATTTATTTACACATATATACATATGTAAAAAACAAAACCCTACAATACAAGTAGTCGAACGCACAAGCATGCCACAAGCACTATATGCACAGTGTTTAAGGTAGGCTTGCAAATATTCGTAGAAGTGGTATGCGTCAAGCACATTCAGGTAGTAAGCAGGGCGTGTCAGTCCCAGCGTTAACCATACCGCGGCACTATCTAAGTACAGCAACGTGACCCCGACAGACGTAGAGCTTAGTGCTCAACCTACCTCCCGACGGAATACTTGACGGTAGTACCGGGGGGTAAATGGTACTCAGACGGTAGGAGGTTTAGTGCGGTTAAAGTCCCACACTGACTATGAGGCTTTCGATGCTTCCTCCTCGTAAAACAAAAAAAAACATAGAAGGCGACGAAGAATATTCTACACCCACAACCAGCAGCTTAAAGCAAAGAGATTGTCTCACGTACACATATATAATCATCAGCTAAAGAAGTTGTTACTCACACATACACACGCATATAGCTAAGTAACCAAGTATACGATACAACTGCTCCAAGTCTAGACCTTAGGAGAAATTTGCGAAAGAGGCAACAGAGATTATAAAAGCAGCGCAAGCTGGGCAATAACTAATCAGTTTGATTTAAACACGCTTTTGTGAAGTACGTGATAGTGAAGTATAATTGTACTATTCCCAAAGTAGTCTAAATAAAAACCATGTTGCAATACTGAATATTAGAATTATTTATTCGACAGTTTGGCGATCCGAACGTTAGCAAAAAGTGCATAATTATCAGTAATCCCCAGAATTCGTTACAATATTATCTTCACGGTGGGGCGACATAAGGTCAACGGCCATAACGTAAATTTACCTTATGGCCACTTTCATTGACAAAAAGTCAATTGAAGTTATGACCAGATGAAATGGTCACACCGTAAAATTTCAAATGGTTACAATATCAACGATCCTGCTTTGCCGAAATTATCATAAAGTCAACTCTTTTTTTTCTTACGTGTCCATAAGGTCCTTTTTTGCTCTGCCCTTTTGTATAAAAATGTTAACTGTTTAGGTACAGTTAAGTTTTATTGTTTACTGCTATATCTTTGTTCAGTGGAAAGAAAACAGAATTTTTCTTTTATTTAAACTTTCGGATACGGCGCACCTTTTTCCTATATTTTAGTCCTAATTAGTGAAAATCAGATAAGAACCTGGCCCGAAGAGGTCTTCTCTTCGACAAGAAGAATTTTTTCTTTTTCTATATTCTAGTCCCATTTTGGGAAATAATTCGTATTCAATATTAGTCTGGATTGGATTTCTTTAAAATAGTAATAACTTATTTGAATGAAAGTGATGCAAATTTGGAAAAAAAACCAAATTTTGATGTGCGTTGCTAACTTTTCTTATTCTGGTTTCATTAAGCTGGTGAGGACTCACTCGAAATAAGAGGAGCATATTGTTACACATTCAACTTACCTCCACCGTCTAACATGCAACAAGCAACATCACTTATGCCTACACCTAAAACAACAACAACAATGATCAATAGAGTATTTTAAATAAGCTATACGTAGATCTAATTTCATAAAATACAAATCCAATTAACATAACGTGACACTTGAACAGTTGTAGTTAGGTGGGGTCAATTAGCCAAAGGATTGAATTTTCATACATAATTGAGTTACGAGAATGAAATGAAGTTTTACTCAAAAAATGAGTTATAAAAACACACTTTCACATAGTAACAAATAAAAGTAGATCACTTTCAACAATTTTATAAAAGATGAATCGAATTTCGATGATGAACATTGTTTAGAGCTGCTCAACCCGTATAATCTTATGTTTTTGTTTTTCCCTTGTTTTTCCCTGAAGAAAAGGCGCAGATACAAATTCACACTTTGAATATAAAAATAATTTTCATATCACTTTCATATGCCCACACTTATGAATTCGATTCATATGAAAGTGCCTAAATGTCATATGTAAGTGCAAAGGAAAAGCACTTCCATATGAAGCCAAGGCACTTCGGTACAATATTAAAATTTACACTAACAATTTGACAACAAACAATTTTTCAAAAATATTGTAGCACAGAGAAAAATTTTAAATCAAAATTTATTCATTACGTATATGTATGTATATCAACGCTATCAACATTATCATCATCATAACTTTGTTTTCCTTCTTATCCTCTATTGCAGCTTCTTTTACCTCTTTTTTATACCCAGCTGTACTTGTACACAAGGTATAATAACTTTGATGGGATAACGGTTGGTTGTACAGGTACTAAGGAATCGAGATAGATATAGACTTCCATATATCAAAATCATTAGCATCGAAAAAAAATTTGATTAAGCCATGTCCGTCCGTCTGTCCGTCCGTTAATACGATAACTTGAGCAACTATAGAGATATCTTCACCAAATTCGATATACGGGCTAGTATAGACCCAGAATAGATTGGTATTGCAAATGAGCGAAATCGGACCATAACCACGCCCACTTCTTCAATATCGAAAATTTAGAAAAATTGATAAAATTAGAATTTTAAAAACGAATACCGGTAAGCTTATGAAATTTTGTAGGTGGATTGGCTTTATGACGCAAAGCATAAATACCAAAAAAAAATTTGGAATATGGGCGTTGCACCACACACATTTAGAAGAAGAAAATTTGGAAGTTTAACAAGCCGTAAATCAAAAGCCGTCAAAGATATTATATTGAAAGATATTATATTCATTCCTTTCCATCGCGATTTCCTTTCTTTTTCTTTTCATACTCAGCTGAGCAGAGCTCACAGAGTATCCATATTAATTTTGTTCACATAACGGTAATCCGTAACGGCATAAACTAATCGAGATAGATATAGACTTCTATATATCAAAATGATTTGGGCGAAAAAAGAAATCCATTTAGCCATGTCCGTCCGTCCGTCGGTCCGTCCGTCCGTAAACACGATAACTTGAGTAAATTTTGAGGTATCTGAATGAAATTTGGTATGTAAGTTCCTGGACACTGGTCTCAGATCGCTATTTAAAATGAACGAAATCGGACGATAGCCACGCTCACTTTTTCGATATCGAAAATTTCGAAATACTGAAAAAGTGCGATAATTCATTACCCAAGACGGATAAAGCGATGAAACTTGGTAGATGGGTTGGCCATGTGACGCAGTATATAAAATTAGTAAAAATTTTGGACAAGCGGTGTGGCACCGCCCACCTTTAAAAGAAGGTAATTTAAAAGTTTGCAAGCTGTAATTTGGCAGTCGTTGAAGACATCGTGATGAAATTTCGCAGGAACATTACTCCTATTACTATATGTCTTTTGAATAAAAATTAGCAAAATCGGGTGACGAACACGCCCACTTTTAAAAAAAAATTTGTGTAAGTCAAATTTTAACAAAAAATTAAATATTTTTACAGTATTTAAGTAAATTATGCCAACATTCAACTCCAGTAATGATATGGTGCAACAAAAAACAAAATAAAAGAAAATTTCAAAATGGGCGTGGCACCGCCCTTTTTCATTTAATTCGTCTAGAATACTTTTGATGCCATAAGTCGAACAAAAATTTACCAACCCTTGTAAAATTTGGTATAGGCATAGACTCTATGACGATAACTGTTTTCTGTGAAAATGGGTCCGTCCGTCCTTCCACTCGGCCTTCAACACGATAACTTTAGCAAAAATCGATATATATTTACTAAACTTAGTTCACGTACTTACCTGAGCTCACTTTATCTTGGTATTAAAAATGGGCGAAATCCGACTATGACCACGCCCACTTTTTCGATATTGAAAATTTCGAAAAATGAAAAAAATGCCATAATTCTATACGAAATATGAAAAAAGGGATGCAACATGGTGATTGGATTGGTTTTTTGACGCAAAATATAATTTTGGAAAAAACTTTGTAAAATGGGTGTGATACCTACCGTCCGTTACACGATAGAAGAAAATGAAAAAGTTCTGCAGGGCGAAATCGAAAGCCCTCGGAATCATGGCAGCAATACTGTTTGTGGTATTACATATGTATATAAATAAATTAGTGGTACCCGACAGATGATGTTCTGGGTCACCCTGCTCCACATTTTGTTCGATGTCTCGAAAACGCCTTCACATATGCAACTAAGAGCCACTCCCTTTAAAACCCTCACTGATACCTTTAATTTGATACGCATATCGTACAAACACATTATAGAGTCAACCCTGATCCACCTTTATGGCGATATCTCGAAAAGGTGTTCACCTATAGAACTATGGCCCACTCCCTTCTAAAATACTCTTTAATACCTTCCATTTGATACCCATGTCATACAAACACATTCCAGGGTTACCCAAGGTTCATTTTCCTATATGGTTATTTTCCCTTATTTTGTCTCCAAAGCTCTCAGCTGAGTATGTAAAGTTCGGTTACCCCCGAACTTAGCCTTCCTTACTTGTTTATTGTTCACCTCATTTTCAGGGTTTGTTAAACTCATTGGGGCATAGTCATAGTCAAAATAAAATAGGTTTTAAATTTAGTTGCAGCTTTTTGACATAATTTTCTATGAGCTATTTGTCAACAAAGCTGCAACTAAATTTAAAACCTATTTATATTTTGACTATGACTATGCGCCAATGAGTTTAACAAACCTGAAAATGAGCGTGAACAATAAACAAGTAAGGAAGGCTAAGTTCGGGGGTAACCGAACTTTACATACTCAGCTGAGAGCTTTGGAGACAAAATAAGGGAAAATAACCATATAGGAAAATGAACCTGGGTAACCCTGGAATGTGTTTGTATGACATGGGTATCAAATGGAAGGTATTAAAGAGTATTTTAGAAGGGAGTGGGCCATAGTTCTATAGGTGACGCCTTTTCGAGATATCGCCATAAAGGTGGACCAGGGGTGACTCTATAATGTGTTTGTACGATATGGGTATCAAATTAAAGGTATTAATGAGGGTTTTAAAAGGGAGTGGCCCTTAGTTGCATATGTGAAGGCGTTTTCGAGATATCGAACAAAATGTGGACCAGGGTGACCCAGAACATCATCTGTCGGGTACCACTAATTTATTTATATATGTAATACCACAAACAGTATTCCTGCCATGATTCCAAGGGCTTTCGATTTCGCCCTGCAGAACTTTTTCATTTTCTTCTACTTAAGTATGGGTAGGTGTCACACCCATTTTACAAAGTTTTTCCCAAAGTTATATTTTGCGTCAAAAAAACCAATCCAATCACCATGTTTGCATCCCTTTTTTCTATTTCGTATAGAATTATGGCATTTTTTTCATTTTTCGAAATTTTCGATATCGAAAAAGTGGGCGTGGTCATAGTCGGATTTCGCCCAGTTTTAATACCAAGATAAAGTGAGCTCAGGTAAGTACGTGAACTAAGTTTAGTAAAGATATATCGATTTTTGCTCAAGTTATCGTGTTAAGGGCACGAGTGGAAGGACGGACGGACCCATTTTCACAGAAAACAGTTACTCGTCATAGAGTCTATGCCTTACCAAATTTTACACAAGGATTGGTAAATTTTTGTTCGACTTATGGCATCAAAAGTATTCTAGACGAATTAAATGAAAAAGGGCGGTGCCACGCCCATTTTGAAATTTTCTTTTATTTTTGTATTTTGTTGCACCATATCATTACTGGAGTTGAATGTTGACATAATTTACTTATATACTGTAAAGATATTTAATTTTTGTTAAAATTTGACTTACAAAAATTTTTTTTTAAAAAGTGGGCGTGTTCGTCATCCGATTTGCTAATTTTTATTCAGAAACGACATATAGTAATAGGAGTAACTGTTCCTGCGAAATTTCATCACGATGTCTTCAACGACTGCCAAATTACAGCTTGCAAAACTTTTAAATTACCTTCTTTTAAAGGTGGGCGGTGCCACACCGCTTGTCCAAAATTTTACTATTTTATATACTGCGTCACATGGCCAACCCATCTACCAAGTTTCATCGCTTTATCCGTCTTGGGTAATGAATTATCGCACTTTTTCAGTATTTCGAAATTTTCGATATCGAAAAAGTGAGCGTGGCTATCGTCCGATTTCGTTCATTTTAAATAGCGATCTGAGACCAGTGTCCAGGAACTTACATACCAAATTTCATTCAGATACCTCAAAATTTACTCAAGTTATCGTTGTTTACGGACGGACGGACGACGGACGGACGGACATGGCTAATGGATTTCTTTTTTCGCCCAAATCATTTTGAATATATAGAAGTCTATATCTATCTCGATTAGTTTATGCCGTTACGGATTACCGTTATGTGAACAAAATTAATATGGATACTCTGTGAGCTCTGCTCAGCTGAGTATGAAAAGAAAAAGAAAGAAATCGCGATGGAAAGGAATGAATATAATATCTTTCAATATAATATCTTTGACGGCTTTTGATTTACGGCTTGTTAAACTTCCAAATTTTCTTCTTCTAAATGTGTGTGGTGCAACGCCCATATTCCAAATTTTTTTTTGGTATTTATGCTTTGCGTCATAAAGCCAATCCACCTACAAAATTTCATAAGCTTACCGGTATTCGTTTTTTAAAATTCTAATTTTATCAATTTTTCTAAATTTTCGATATTGAAGAAGTGGGCGTGGTTATGGTCCGATTTCGCTCATTTGCAATACCAATCTATTCTGGGTCTATACTAGCCCGTATATCGATTTGGTGAAGATATCTCTATAGTTGCTCAAGTTATCGTATTAACGGACGGACAGACGGACGGACATGGCTTAATCAAATTTTTTTTCGATGCTAATGATTTTGATATATGGAAGTCTATATCTATCTCGATTCCTTAGTACCTGTACAACCAACCGTTATCCCATCAAAGTTATTATACCTTGTGTACAAGTACAGCTGGGTATAAAAAAGAGTAAAAGAGCTGCAATAGAGGATAAGAAGGAAAACAAAGTTATGATGATGATAATGTTGATAGCGTTGATATACATACATATACGTAATGAATAAATTTTGATTTAACATTTTTCTCTGTGCTACAATATTTTTGAAAAATTGTTTGTTGTCAAATTGTTAGTGTAAATTTTAATATTGTACCGAAGTGCCTTGGCTTCATATGGAAGTGCTTTTCCTTTGCACTTACATATGACATTTAGGCACTTTCATATGAATCGAATTCATAAGTGTGGGCATATGAAAGTGATATGAAAATTATTTTTATATTCAAAGTGTGAATTTGTATCTGCGCCTTTTCTTCAGGGAAAAACAAGGGAAAAACAAAAACATAAGATTATACGGGTTGAGCAGCTCTAAACAATGTTCATCATCGAAATTCGATTCATCTTTTATAAAATTGTTGAAAGTGATCTACTTTTATTTGTACTATGTGAAAGTGTGTTTTATAACTCATTTTTTGAGTAAAAACTTCATTTCATTCTCGTAACTCAATTATGTATGAAAATTCAAGCCTTTGGCTAATTGACCCCACCTAACTACAACTGTTCAAGTGTCACGTTATGTTAATTGGATTTGTATTTTATGAAATTAGATCTACGTATAGCTTATTTAAAATACTCTATTGATCATTGTTGTTGTTGTTTTAGGTGTAGGCATAAGTGATGTTGCTTGTTGCATGTTAGACGGTGGAGGTAAGTTGAATGTTGTAACAATATGCTCCTCTTATTTCGAGTGAGTCCTCACCAGCTTAATGAAACCAGAATAAGAAAAGTTAGCAACGCACATCAAAATTGGTTTTTTTTCCAAAATTTGCATCACTTTCATTCAAATAAGTTATTACTATTTTAAAGAAATCCAATCCAGACTAATATTGAATACGAATTATTTCCCAAAATGGGACTAGAATATAGAAAAAGAAAAAAATTCTTCTTGCGAAGAGAAGACTCTTCGGCCAGGTTCTTATCTGATTTTCACTAATAGGACTAAAATATAGGAAAAAGGTGCGCCGTATCCGAAAGTTTAAATAAAGAAAAATTCTGTTTTCTTTCCACTGAACAAAGATATAGCAGTAAACAATAAAACTTAACTGTACCTAAACAGTTAACATTTTTATACAAAAGGCAGCAGCAAAAAAAGGACCTTATGGACACGTAAGAGAGAGTTGACTTTATGATAATTTCGGCAAAGCAGGATCGTTGATATTGTAACCATTTGAAATTTTACGGTGTGACCATTCATACTGGTCATAACTTCAATTGACTTTTTGTCAATGAAAGTGGCCATAAGGTAAATTTACGTTATGGCCGTTGACCTTATGTCGCCCCCACCGTGAAGATAATATTGTAACGAATTCTGGGGATTACTGATAATTATGCACTTTTTGCTAACGTTCGAATCGCCAAACTGTCGAATAAATAATTCCAATATTCAGTATTGCAAATGGTTTTATTTAGACTACTTTGGGAATAGTACAATTATACTTCACTATCACGTACTTCACAAAAGCGTGTTTAAATCAAACTGCTAGTTATTGCCCAGCTTGCGCTGCTTTTATAATCTCTGTTGCCTCTTTCGCAATTTCTCCTAAGGTCTAGACTTGGAGCAGTTGTATCGTATACTTGGTTACTTAGCTATATGCGTGTGTATGTGTGAGTAACAACTTCTTTAGCTGATGATTATATATGTGTACGTGAGACAATCTCTTTGCTTTAAGCTGCTGGTTGTGGGTGTAGAATATTCTTCGTCGCCTTCTATGTGTTTTACGAGGAGGAAACATCGAAGCCTCATAGTCAGGTGGGACTTAACCGCACTAACCTCCTACGTCTGATACCATTTACCCCCCGGTACTACCGTCAGTATTCCGTAGGGAGGTAGGTGAGCATAAGCTCTACGTCTGTCGGGGTCACGTTGCTGTACTTAGATAGTGCCGCGGTTATGGTTACGCTGGGATGACACGCCCTGCTACTACTGAATGTGCTTGACGCATACCACTTCTACGAATATTTGCAAGCCTACCTTAAACACTGTGATATAGTGCTTGTGGCATGCTGTGCGTTCGACTACTTGTATTGTAGGGTTTTGTTTTTACATATGTATATATGTGTAAATAAATTATATATGTATAAATAGAAATGCTGTTTTTTTTGGTTTGAATTTTGTTTTTTTGAATGTTGTCCACAATAGTAACGGGGCTTTCCTCGTCACTTCACCGGTTGGAGAGGTCTTCTCTCCAATCCGAGTATAAACTCTGATTACATGTGAGACGTTTACCCTCATACTCGTTGTTTCTACGGTGGAGAGGCCTTGTCTCCAATCCGTAGGTTTGTCGTTGCGTGTATGTTGACTGCTTTTGGTCGCACGGTGAAGAGGCCGTGTCTCCAATCCGTGCTTTATTCCTTCACCTGGGGCAGTATTCGAACGGTGAAGAGGCCTTGTCTCCAATCCGTCGCCTGGTTTGCTATTACATTTACCTACATATATTACGGTATTTTCATTTATCATTCTCACGCCCATAATTGTACGGAGGCCTTGCATTCAATACGTGCGCTCAGCTCGATCCCTCCACCTTAGCAATTTGTTATCCACCCACACAACTCGACTGTTCAAGTTCGCTGCTGCGCCGTAGCCTTTCAAGACTTCGTAGACACTTCATTATTTCCGCTATTACATCGCACGCCGCTGACCATTTTACCTTGCTTTGTAGCATGCATCCAACAATTGTTTCAGGAGTGTAATCCTCTCAAAATATTTGCACAGTTTGCATCTCGAGCTATAGAACCTAGGACACTCGAAAATACATGGTAAACATCTTCTACTGTATCGCCGCCGCAGTGATCGCATATGTTGTTAGGCTGTGATTGAATCGGTGCAATATTCCTTAAAGCATCGTGACCACCCAGAAACTATGTGAGGTAGAAATCCACCTCGCCGTGCTTTATAGATATCATATATTAAGATCTGGGATACATCGGTATGTCAACGACCATTTCTTGAGGCATTCCACCTGAGCTGCCAGTTCTGCACGCTTCGCTCTCGTGCTCCGTTACTTGAGCTTGATCCGATAAATCGTCGCTGCTTCTTTTGCTAATATGTATATAGGACACATTCCTGCGATGATTAGTGCTGCGTCATCAGAGACAGTTTTAAAGGCGCTACAGACGCGTAGTGCACAACAGGCGGTTAAGTCGACTTTACCCCGCGGAAGTATGATTTATACTCCGTGGCCTGATGCCAAACAGGAGCCCCGTAAAGTATTTGGCTTTTTACAACGCCAGCAGAAGTTGACGCGTCGTTGCTTGGTCCTCTGCATATCATTATCCTAGATAATGCTGCTACGTTTTTGCTACCTTCCATTGGCATACTCTAAGTGGGATGAATGACAACCTCCTGTCTATCACAACCCCCAAGTATTTTATTGCAGGCAGCGTGTCGATGTCATGGCGGCCGATTCTTATAGTGACCTGCTCCACCCCTTTTCCTACTTGATATGAGTACAGCCTCTGTTTTTTGTTCCGCAGCTGCAGTCCATTTTTGGTAAGCCACGATTGAACCATCGCTATGCTTGTATTATATTTGCCTTCATGTAAGTGGCTGCTTGCTTTAATGTGTACATGTACATGATTGTGGCTGCATAATATTTTTTTTGTTGTGATTATTCATTTTAATACACGCAGCCTGAGCGCTAATACAATGGACTATGTTAGACACATTTTTGATCAGTCTCAGTAGATATTATCTGTATCTCTGAGACCTGGTTTGGTGAACACATCAGTGATCTCCAGTGTGTGTATCAGTATTATAAAGTTGTACGAAATGGCCGGAAGCACAAAAAAGGGGTGGGGTAGCTATATACTGCAAGAAATCGCTCAAAATCAAACTTCTTCTAGTCTAAAAGTTGCGGTACAGAGTATATATTGTCAGAGATCTCGGACGGTTTAGCCAAAGTACTTGTTCATGTGTGTATAATCCGAATAAATGTCAGTTGCTAGATGGTTTCTTTTCTGAACTATCCGTTTATGTTACTGACTACGATTATTTTGTTATATGTGGTGACTTCAATGTCAATATACTTGTCAATGATTCCATTGGTGCCGAGCTGCGAGATCAAATCTCAGCAGCAGGTCTAACAATAGTAAACATGAAACCCCTACTAGATATGCGAGAAATGCTAGACCGAGCCTTTTAGTTTATTTTTTTTACCTCTGGCTTGACCCATACATTAAAATTTGACCAATTATTCTTTATATCAGACCATGATTTGATTTTTTGTATTTTCGGTGTAGTGCTTGAACGTCCCCCTAGTGGTGTCGCATTCTCGTACCGTGACTTCCGTTCTGTAGACACCAGTGCATTGTTCTCTGATTGTATGCTATTTGTTGGAATGAATGTTCGTATTACGAGTCGGTAGATGAAAAAATTGAACTCCTTAATAATAATTTGATTGCCCCTTTCGATCGGCACGTCCCCCTCCGTACTACTAACATTATTAATAATATTGTCCTTGGTTTAATACAAAAGTAAGCGCTGCGATTCGTAAACGCAATAAATTGCATGCTAAGTGGAGAAGATCGAATACGAGTGCAGCGTGGCATGAGTATAAAATATCACGAAATACAGCAACAACTGTGATTAGGCAAGCAAAAAACTGGTATTGTCAACAAAAATTAAATCCTCCTCTCCCATCTAGAAAACTATGGAAACACCCTTAAAGAAACTGCATGTCTATGGAAAAAATAACCAGCAGTGTGAATAGAGTTTCTTTGTGTTAGTGAACATGATGTGCAAAGGGCTGTATGGAAATTAGGTCTGATGCTGTTGGAAATTATGGGATATACTTGAGATTTGTCAAAAATTGTGTTGCCGTTTATTTTAAGTGTACCAACTCATACAATCAACCATTGTTTCACAAACTGCCTGCTTCCCAGAAGCCTGGAAAAAAAACCAGTTATTTTGCCTATTCCAAAAAAAAACCCTTTTGATTATAGACCAATTAGTATCCTGCCAGCTTTTTCTAAGGTATGCGAAAATCTGATGGCCAAACAAATTGCAGAGCACATCCAAAAAAATAACTTGCTTTCTGCATTGCAGAATGGATTTAGGCCAAACTACAGCTGTACTACTGCTATGGTTAAAACTTAGATGATATTAGAATGCATTCCGACGTTGGAGATCTAACTATTCTCTGCCTCCCAGACTTCTCTAAAGCTTTTGACTCAGTAAACCATGCACTGTTATGTTGGAAACTCAGAAGCATTTATGAGTTCTCTGAATCCTCCATGAAACTCATGTTTAGTTATCTCACTGGAAGATTTCAAAGAGTGAAAAGTGAGAATACATCATCAGAGTTTAAGGCTATTAAGGCAGGTGACCCGCAGGGATCTATCCTTGCCCCGCTTTTGTTCAGTATGTTGTTAATGACGTTTTTTCTGTATGTCAATTCGTTAGTGTCACGCCTATGCTGATGATATTCAGTCCTACCTTTTCGATCGTATTGGTCTTGTAGAAGATCTGTGCTATAGAGTGAATAGTGATTTGTCTGCTGTATTGTCCTGGGCGCGGAAGAATATTATGTTTGAATGCAGCCAAATCGTGTATCATGCCTATTTCTAAAAGCGATATAAGTCCAAACGACATTCCGCCTGTGTGCATTGGTACATCTACCCTTGTGATCACTGATAAAATCAGATCAATAAATTAATTAGCAATGCCTATGTAATTCTGCGTAGGTTAAGATTCTCTGCAGCGTTACCCCACAGGAAAACTCGCCGAAAAACTCGCCTCCAATAATGTACCTTGTTTCACATATGCGAAATAGTCTATAGCAAACTTGACTCACTATTATTAACAAGGTGAATGTAGCCTTAAATAATGTAACAAGGTATGTTTATGGCATAAGTCGTTTTAGTCATATATCACCATGGCGTGACAAAATCTTGGCTGTAGCATTATGCAATATTTGGCCCGCAAAAAACTGTATTTTCGTATACAACCTGATAGAGTGGAAAACCCCTAAAATATCTGTATGACAAGCTTCAACTAACTAGATCTCAGAGACTCAATACCTTGGTAATTCCCAGACATAGTAGACTAGCATCCAGCCGAATGTTTTTTCATTAGCGCTATCAAAATGTGGAACATGATTCCAGAAAGTGTTAAAGCTTGTTTAAATAGACACAACTTTAAAAGGAAATATAGAGAATTTCTGTGATCTGGCCTTTTGACTACATACCACTTACTGCCAATATCTTCCTTTTCTTTTCTCTCGTCATCTATTTTCAAAACTTCCTTTACATCTATCTTATTTCTTTTTTCATTTATTAAATTCTACTGTATTAGTATTAAGCGTTACATTTTTTACATAAAATTTGTTATTATTATGTTTTATTACTATTAATTATTAATTTTCCAACTATTGTTAGAATAAGGTAATATCCCATTGTGATGAGTGTACATATAAAAGACCTATTAGTCTTAGTTGAACAAAACGAAAAAAGAAATAAATTCAAATAAATTCAAAATATTTACTAACAACATACCAATATTGCCACAATATGAATGTAGCGCGATAGCCTACATGTGTTCGGTATAGACCGAGTACTGAGGGAAGCAGGAAATCCATACACTGGAACTAACTCACACGAAATTAGCGAAACTGGATTATCGTTTAAAAAGAATCAGCTAATCTACTGATTAAAGCAAACATAAACTTTATCGCGTTGCTCTAGCATGTCAGATACTCTCTTACCCAAGCAATCCAGCTTCACGTCAAGGTTCAACATTTAATAGCAAAATTGTGCTTCATAGCGATGTGAAAGGGCAATCATTTTCGATTAAAATACTCTATCGTACAGTACTAAGCTAGAAGGTCCAACATATCAGATCTTAGTTGAGGTCGTAGTGCATTACCATTAATTGTGGGCTCAACCAGCAAAGTCACACCAATTATCGTTGTTTCGTTATAAAATGCCGCAAATTTGTTGCAAGATGGGAATCTTCCCCCATATCTCTCCCAATTCATAGGAGAGGGAGGCCTCCCTTTGTTTTCAAATACGGTTATCAATAGCAATAAAAATGCAGTACATTAATAACAATAATATAAAAAGTAGGGCTTTAGACTCATCAAATCAAACATAAAACCATCTCTACGTTAATTAAAAATGCAAAAAAGTTTTTAAAATTCAAAGTGCAAACTTTATTCACAACGTCAATGGTGGTAATTGATTACTTTTTGTTCACACTATAATTTGTTTATATATTAATTGTTTTTATTACGTCTACTGCTTGTTCTTGTTTATGATGGTTTGCCGCAACCGCTTTAAGACTTGCTAATAAAAGCCAACATAATGAAATGCCTTGAAGTGAAAATTTATTGTTACATTAAATTAGTTTTTTACAAAACTAAATATTAAGCTGATTATTAATTCAAATATGTACATACACCATATTAAACATTTTAATGTGAATGTGTATGTATATTAGAGCGTGGCGGAAAAAAACTGTACCTACAATTTCAAGAAATAAGAAAATTTTTACGGCCACTATAGGAGTCGACTCTTTAACAATAATTAGAACCATATTCACAACCGTTTAGTTTGTCATAAGCCGAACATAACATATTTTAATAGTACTTGGGCTACCGAGCTTTGCTCGGCAATCCTCGAGTATGCCGCAAAACTTACTTTGTTCTACATGTCATCATTAATCAAACTCTACTTTTTTTATATGTACATATATTATATATTTTTACTTACCAATATTTGATTTCCTTAAAAATAGATTTCAAAAACCTATCAAACATTTACGCGTAAAATGAACTGGAATGAAAAATTTGAAATGAGTAATTCCAGCCTATAGTATAAGGGATTGTTATGACAATTAGGAAATCGATAACTAAGTTATATAGGTCGAGTATCTTCATGGCCCGAATTAATAATTTCAAAAATTTTTTAGTTATACACTATGAAAGTCTCACAATTTTATTACATTCCAAAAGCTTGTAAATTTCACGAACGTCAACTATCAGTTATGACAACTATCAGTTAGTTTAACTAAATGTGTACTTACTTCCCTAAGCGCCATCTGTTGGTAAGTAGTTAAATGGTTAGATGTCGTTTTCAAATTGAACATAAGCCTCTAGTGTTCAACGGTAGAAAATTACCTTGGTGAGATATCTTTTTGCTACGGTGAGAAATCTTTCTAATAGTAATCTGTGAGAAATTGCAATTATTCATTTCATATTTGCCTAAAATATACGTTTAAATATATTTTGCTAGAATTTGCCACGGTGCCTTGAAAAATTAGAAAATTAAGTCGAATCATGTGTAAGTTTTTTTTACAAAGGTTTTTAACTTTAATGCTCTCCTTCAAAGCTTTAATAGAATATGAGTAAGTAGAGTACTATTTCGTCTAACTACCCCAACCCTAAATGGTAACCCTACTCAAAAATGTCCCTATTGTAATGCGGAGTGAAATACCTTTCGTTTGATACCCATATCGGCATATGAAATATGAAATATTTTTTTTAATTTCGAATAGGTGAAAACCTTGTGAAACATTCCGAGTGGCAACACCTAGGTAGAAAGTCTTAGAAGGTGATTCATTGAAATCGGTTAAGCCGTTCCCGAGATCGCTCGGCTATACAAACAAACAAGAATTGCTCATTTAAAGTTATAAGATTTAAAATAAAATCTTGCAGTTACTTGCTTTCGAGCTCAGTGTCTAGAACAGGGATCGCCAAAAGCTTCTTATCGGAAGCGTGACCACACCTACTTTGAAACCCGAAAATAAAAAAAATGGCGACGAAAGTAATAAAGAGCACACTGTAATACGATTTTTTTGAATATCTCGATCCTTGCGCCAACTAGCGGCAATTTTTTTTATAGATCGCTGTCTATTTATGTACATATGTATTACATGTTCCCGATTCGAACCAAATTGGACCACAAATACGATTTTTTGAAATACTTCGATCCATGCGCCACCTATCGGAGTTCTTTTTCTTATTATTGCATTGTAATCGAGTTCTGAACTATATTCCAAGTTTCAAGCTTATCGGGAAGTTACTTAAATTTCGATTACGAAAATTCTGTTCGCTACGCAGAGTCAAGGTAAATAAACCGATTTTAAAAGACACGGCTATTATTTATTATATGCTAATAGATAAATGAGTGATAATCCTAAATTATCTTCTTACTTCAAACTTTTCACTAATGTGTATATTCCATATTCAATTTTTAAGTTGAATTGAGACGAAATAAATTTTTGTCAGTACATGTCTATTCTTCATTTTGTTTTCTAAGAAAATAGCGACAACCAATCCACGAGCAGAAATGGCGCTGGCACGTACACAAACCCAGTCGGACTTGGTAGCTTGCAAAATTAACGCATCGCATTGTTTTCTTGAATGCATTTAAAAATACTTCTACATGCGTTAAATTAAAATTTAATTTTATTTAAAATTTATATATTAAATAAATTAAACAATGCTTCATTGTTTTGGTACAGGTGAACAAAAATATACCCAAAAATATTACTTCAAAAGTCATTTACACGAAATTATAGCAGTTTAGTTCCTAATGGGCACAGCAGAATACATTCGGGTGTAGGCGAGAGAATAGAATGCGTGCGCGCGGGATGTGTGGTGTGCTTGCCTGAGCGTTTTACAAAAACAATTGCGCGAAAGTGCTTATGGGGTGACGATCACTGGTCTAGAAACTTAGGAGCTTAAACTCGTGGTCGATTGTGAATCTTTGAGATGTTACCCAAATATCTCGCCCATCTTACACCAAAACCTTAATTGCATCCAGTTTCACGCTCTTCCTACTGAAAAAGTAATTTATGAGTCAATGACAATTAATTGGTATCCCAAGACTCGGATTAAAATCAACGCCCCGGGCTCCAGGTTTGTTCCAATATATCATTTTCAGGTCAACTGAAATTTATTCAACTCAAATTAAATTGTTTTCAAACCAAGTGAAATTTTCCGAATCAGTTAAGACATTTTTGTAGTCTTATGAAATTTTTTCAATTCAAAGGAAACTTTTTTCCTTTAAATACAATTTTTTTAGCTTATGAGGTCTACAGGTATCGAACCTTTGTACCCAAAAACTATTGTGCTATTAAAAGTGTACTGTGGTAGCTTCATATACCGATTGTTGAGTGGAATATCATCCTATCTAGGCTGCCGATTCAAAAACGCCTTATCTCAGCAACTTCAGAAAGGCGGCCTATTTGAAGACATCTACTTAACAAACAAAACAGGAAAAACTATTACTCGCTATCGACTTCGATGAATTTAAACAAGGAATTCTCAAGGTTAGACTCACTCTACACCATCGGCAAAAAACGACTCCGGCGAAAATATTGTGCATATAGAGATAGAGGTCCCATGGATTGTGAATGGTTATAATAGTTTGTGAGAAGGTAGGAGGTATGCATACACTCAGGTAGCATTAAGTACGCTCTTTTCAACCATTATTGTATAAGATCGGACTAAAATTTATGACTGTACTGCATATTGGTATTGAAAATGAGCGAAATCGGATGATAACCATACCCACATTTTCGATATCGATCGAAAATTTAGAAAAATGGGAAAACTGAGATAAATCAAATACGAATACCGCTAAGCTAATCAAAAGCTGTTGTAGATGTTACATTGAAATTTGGCAGAGACACTATTCTTGCATAATTAAATAAACTGAGTGAAGATAATCAAAATCGCTCAAAGACGCCGCCAAATTTTCCTAAAGGATTAACCTTAACAAAGTTTGTAATAACTCTATGGTATTTAACTTCATTTGACTGATATTCAACTTCAGTAGTGGTATGGTTAAGCTAAGAACGGAACTTGAACATGAGCGTGCCCATCCCTTTTTTGTTACTCTTCCCAAAATACTTAGAACGCGATAGGTTAGGTTATGTTGAACTAGTCCATGAGGACCTCACATAGACTGAATAAGTCTGTAGTGTTAGCAGAAGTTTGTTTTAACGACCAAACTGAAAAACCCTATCAAAAACCAGCACCTATGTTATAAAATAACTCCGTCTTCTTGGCAAATACTAGAAGCTTCCTAGGACTTAAGCCACTTGCTGCTTCTAGATCTGACAGCTGTATTACTCCTAATAGCTGGAGTCTTAGCCGGGCAAGCGTAGGGCACGAGCCCCTCTCGCCTTCGCTTAATCTCGCCCAGTCTAATTGGGACGTCTGTGGATCATGCTTCAAGGGATGCGCTATTTTTAGCTAGTTCATCCGCCTTTTCATTCCCATCTATTTCCATATGCCCTGGGACCCAACATAGATGTATGCTTCTTCCTCTCCCGATTCTTTCCGGGGACTGCTTACACTCCAACACGCATTTAGATGCTGTGCTATGCGATATTATTGCCTTAATTGCTGCTTGACTGACAATATAAAAAATAACACGATTGCAGCTTAGGCTATCCTTTTCCAGGGTTTCTACTGCTTTGTTTACGGCTACTATTTCCGCTTGGAAAACGCTACAGTAATCCGGCAGCCTGTAGAATCTGTTTATTGCCGGATCAGCACAGTATACCGCAGACCCTACTCCTTCCACTACTTTGGAACCATCTGTGTGTACATGCGTTTCGCCTCGTCCGCCATTTGAGCACCCTTGCGCCAACCGTTCACCTTTATTGTTGAATGCGATAAGTCGAAAAACAATTTCGCAATCCGAACGAAATTTGGCATACAAATTATTTTCATTGCTACGACTATTTGCTCTGAAAATGAGCGAAACCGCCCGAAAGCCACTCCTCCTTTTTATACTCAGCGTGCTTGCTCACACCGTATATTAACTTTGGTAACATAACAGTTGATCGTAATGGCATAAGCGAATCGAGGTTAATATAGACTTCCATATATCAATATGCTCAGGATGAAGAAAGGAATTGATTTAGCCATGTTAATTAAATCGGTTAAGAACCACACCCACTTTTATATAGAAGATTTTTAAAAGGGTCATGGATCAATAAAATAAGCTATATCTTTGCAATGGTGTTTTATTTCCCAAGTGGAGTTAAAACAAGAAAAAAAAATCTGAAAATTTATGAAAATGGGCGTGGCCCCACCCGTTTTTTGACCAAGCAATTTTCTATGTTTCGGGAGACATAACTCGAAGAAAAATAAACGTATCGTATTAAATCCCCACGCCCCTATTCCGACCAAGCGTTCCGCAACATTTCTAAAGCATAAAAAAAGAAAATAATCCCTTGTAACAAAATTCGAAAAAGTCATTTATCTGAAATGAACTGTTCAACTGAAACTCACTCTGAGTATATAATGTTAAGTTGCACCGGAACTAAGACACTCTTACTTGTTTTACCTTTCATGAACATGAAATGGTATATTAACTTTGGTCCGATATTTGTAACGTTGAGAAATATAGAAGATAGACTCACCATTAAGTATACCGAATTGATCAGGGCGACGAACTAAGTTGATATAGCCATGTCCGTGTGTCCGTCCGTCCGTCTGTCTGTTTGAACGCAAACTAGTCCCTCAAATTTTGAGATATCTCAATGAAATCTGGAACAAGGATGTATTTTTGTATTATATTAGACATTTGTCGGATATGGTATATCCCATACAACCGATCGTTCAGATAGAAAGATTTTTGGCCATTTCTCCCTTAATTTAGAAAATATAAACGTGAAACTCGGGGATATATATTTTAATATATCATAGAAGATTTCGTGAAAAGTCATTTCGATCGGAGCTATATATAATATATATTCCATGCAACCGATCGTTCAGATAGAAAGATTTTTAGCCATTTCTCTCTTAATTTCCAATATAAAAACGTTAACCTTGGTGATATTTATTCTAATATATCATAGACGATTTCCTGAAAAAATCACTTTGATCGGAGCTATATGTATATAGTATATACCTATCCCATACAACCGATCGTTCAGATAGAAAGATTTTTGGCCATTTCTCCCTTAGTTTCCAATATAAAAACGTGAAAATTGGTGATATATATTCTAATATATCATAGAAGATTTCCTCTAAAAATCATTTCGATCGGAGCTATATATAATATATCCCATACAACCGATCGTTCAGATAAGGGGGTTTTTGCCATTTTTTATTTTATATTTATCTTAAAAATCGTTTAGGTATGTACATCTCTTCACTATATATTTCTTATCTTATACATCCGATTATTTGGAGATTACAAATTGGATAAGATTATTGTTCAGCCCCTTTCGTGAAACTTATGAAGTCTTCAGCACAGCCGAAGAGATTCCCGTCCTTACTTGCTTTTTATTTGTTTATTCACTAGCGTAGATAAGCACTTGTTTTTCGATATACCCTAATGTACAAAGAAATAACTGCGTAAATGTATGCGTATTACGAATATTGAGAAAACTAAAAGATGTGGCTGTACTTAACAATTTAATTAAATAACCTCGTTTGTTAGATGACTGTCCATATATAAAATATCAAGTTTTGCTAGGTGAGATGAGGCGAAGAACGTACCAATATACATACATACATACATATATATAGATCATAGAAGCTACATATATGAAAGCGTATTGAAAACATAATAAACCAGTTTTTACCTTGCATTAAATGGGTAATAAGTTTTTCATTGTCAGTTTCTTTATGAAGCAATTATATGTTAAAACTAAAACTATAAAGCTGCTATTTTATTTTATGATACCATTAATGAAAATGAGTGCCTACGGAAAACACAATAGATTATGATGCTGTGTATAAATTGAAGGGTAATCGCGAATAGAGTTTTAAGCGCTTAATTTTTTAAACTAGGGTTTTCAAATTACCAATAATATTAAATTTTGCATTGCTCAGACACTCTTGTATACTCAGCTGAGCGAAGTTCACAGAGGCTACTAACTCTGTTGACATAACGGTAGCTGTGCACTGTATACCGGGAGTAGCACTACTAACAAAATAAGTTTTTCAAATGTTATTGGTAATAAATCATCATAAATCTTGGTAAAAATGATTAACTTTGTTATTTAAGAAAGAGTCTGAAAAAATTTACTCAATGGGCAAGGGCAAGTAAAAGATATTTAAAAAGATTTTTAAGCGGTTATATTTGGGTTGACTTGACAGGCTGCATGGCCGGCCGGCCAGCGCGAATTTTGTAATTAAAATCTACGTAACTTCCCGATAAGCTACAAGCTTGAAACTTGGAATATAGTTCAGAACCCGATGACAATGCAATAATAAGAAAAAAATCGCCGCTAGATGGCGCAAGGATCGAGATATTCACAAAAATCGTTTTTGTGGTCCGATTTCGCTCATATTTGGAACACATAATACATAGAAGAATAGAAAACGTCCTATGCAAAAAATCGCCGTTAGGTAGCGCATGGATCGAGATATTCACAAAAATCGTATTTGTGGTCCGATTTGGCTCATATTTGGAAATCATATTTGACATACGGAAATAGAAACCGCTTTAGTAAAAAAAATTCACGCTAGGTGTCGTAAAAATTGAGATATTCAAAAAACTCGTACTTGTCCGTCCGATTTGGCTCTTTGAACAAATATTATATACAGTCCGGTAGAAGTGACAACAAAATACTTTTGAGCACATAAATTCCAATTTTGTTAGTGAAATTTCTGTAAACATTTCATTTCCCGGTAGAAGTGACGTCAAAATATTTTGGAGCACATAAATTCAAATTTTGCTAGTGAAATTTCAGTGTAATAAAATAAATAAAAAAAAATTTTTATTTAAACGGTTTTATTGAAAGCAATACTTACATTAAGTAGTAATAATACTAAAAGATAGAAAATAATTAGGTAGATCCTAGGTACTAGTCAAGAAAAACTACGGACTTATTCAATCTATGTGAGGTCCTTATGGACCGGCCAGTTCAACCTAGGTACTAGTCATCACAGTCCACATCAATCTAGGGCGTTGATCAGACAATTAAATAAAAGCGTTGGGCGCGTGAAATTTGAGGCGTAGCATAACCTGATTAAGGTTCAGTTGGTCATACTTATGACTATCAATAGAAATTTGACGCGTCCAACGTTTTATTTAATTGTCTGATCAACGCCCTAGATTGATGAAGAGTGTGATGACTAGTACCTAGGACCTACCTAATTATTTTCTATCTTTTAGTATTATTATCGCTTAATGTAGTATTGTTTTCAATAAAACCGTTTAACTAAAATTTTTTTTAAATTATTTTATTTAATATCTTTACGGAATAAGCTTTAAATCAATATTCAGCCCATTCTAAATATTCCCTGGGACATTTTTTTCTCACGGATTTTTTTATTCCAGCGGAAAAATTCCTCCAATTTTTTTCTCCTAGGGATAACAATAATTGGGGAATAGGAATTTCGAATTTTCGAAGCCAGCTGTTTTGTCAATTGAAATTTCGTTGCGCATTTCTTATTTTGTTTAAAAAATTGAAAAGTTTAATTATTGTTGCGAACTTGTTTGAAATTAAGAAATAAAGTAAAAACAATGCAGAGTATTGCATTTCATGTGGTATTCACTGAAATGAGTAATGAATTGCTGCCACAGCAACTTCAACAGAGGAGCATAAGAAGAAGAAGATGGCGGGATAACGCAAATTCGCTGGAGTTGCCTGCTTCCATTCAACAAAGCAATTTTCTGGCGGCCAAGTCGAGTTGAATTCGTCTTTCGTCATTTGCCAAAATCAATTTAAACTTCTTAAAAAATCCTTGCACAATTTCTGCATGGCTGTACCAAATATACCAAGAGCTCTTCCGTTGCTTATTTTATTTATTTTATTTATTTTAGCACAAATTTGAACAAATAAGTGTACTTAATTAAAAGAACCACTTTACCAACCAACTTTAACTATTTTGATGCATTCACTTTAATTTAACAAGTGAAAAAAACTCCTAAGAAATGACAGAGAAATTCTCCTCTCTCACTCACATCGATAATACCTAGTTTTCTCCCATAACCAGTTTCCACTTTTTCGAACACTGTTCAGAATACGAGGAAAGGGAGAAATGAAAAAACTCACAAGGAATTTTTATTTAGAATTACACTGATTGTTTTGCTTTTGCAATGTATTTATAACAACAGAATCATAAGTTAAATTTTTTTTAAAAAGGGCCTTTCTGACCAAACATTTATCCACGTTTCGAGAGATATAAATCGAAGACAAGATCATGTTTCTAGACAAAATACGGTACACATACTTTTTTATAACCCCAAATATCTCTGAAATGTATGAAGTCGGATAAAGACACTCCTACTTAAAAAAAATTAGGAAGAAGAAGACCGTGTACGAATATAATGAGCTTTAGCTTTGTGAAATATAACTTGATATCAATACTATTTTCCTTTTAAGGTGTTATGCCACTTTTGAACTTTTGGAAAATCGTTGTTTCTTCCCGAAATCTTCCTTATAGCCTCAATAATACACGAAGTTTATTTATTTAGATATTTTAGAATTAATTCGATTAGCAAAATGATTTTTTACGCTTAAAGCAATGCGCTTCCAAACGGTTCGAGTCGTGTTCGGAAACTTAAAATCGGGTTTTCACGAAACGACTTTTTTTAAAACGGTGTGCAATGCTACTCTTAACAATACAACGGCCAGTTTTAATGTTTTTCGAATAAAAATTTTAGTAAATCTATACAAGTTGATAGATAGCCTGACATAGGAGTTTCGTTGAGCTGACAAACAACAGCAAATTGGTATCTTTCGACATAAAAGATCTAAACCCATCGATACCACTCTCGGAGACCTTGGACACACTTAACAAAACGTCATAACAACAAAAAAAAAGTATGCAAATTATGAACAAGCTAAGAACCACTTTACTCCAAATAAAAATATATAGCAAATAATGAGCCTTGGGATGGGTAGCCCCACATCAGCCATTCTTATGGAAATGTTCATGCATAACCTGTAAGAAAACTACATACGGGAACTGAAATCCAAGTTAGGCGTGTCAATTACGCTATATACGTAGATTAAATAATATGAATTTTAACTACTGATAACGAAGATCTAGTACTGGGAGTACCTCAACGAGCAGCACGAGAACATAAAATTCAAAATGGAAACCGATAAAGGCGAGGCATCAACTATTTAGACCTCGTAAAAAATATGTATAAAGTGTTCAATAGATTTAAAATTTACATAATACCTCGAACCAACCCCAACAGTAATAGCCTCTTTCACAAGAAGTATATAAGAGATCGCTTGGAGTAATAAATAGCAATGCTGCAAACAAAGGATATAAAAAAAGCATTAGTATGTAAACTCAGAAGGAATGGTAGAGAACCAAAGAGAACTAATGAAAAGGAAAATAGTAACACGTGGACGACTGTGATAAATACTGGAAAGGCAACATATAATTTGGCAAACTTTTTTAAAAAATACAATATTAATACAGCGTTCAAAACATCGAACAATTCACGGCGAAAGCTAAGAACTAAAACTAACTCAGAGGATCCGTTGAGCAACCACGGCGCATACAAATTTACCTGCGAATGCCAACACAGTTACACAGGACAAATAGGATGACAAGTAAGGTTCAGAGAAAAGATTTGAGATTACAACATACAAGTACAGAATCCAAACATCATACCAGAGTCCAACTTTGCGAATCACATGGTCGAAAATAAATGCTCCCCAGCAAACAACAATATATCAATCAAGGTCCTTCACATACAAGCAAAAGGCCGATGTCTGGGCGTACTCGAAAACATGGAAATCATGGAAATCAATAACAGAAAAAATTGACGGCAGAATAATACACGAACGGACAGACACAATTTCTGGCACATTATTTGAACATTTCAAACTTGTTTACAAGAAACAAAGTAATCACAAAGGTACAACAGACAAACACAAAGAAAACAATAAACGCACCAAAGCAACAAACACAAAAAGAAGATCAAGCGACTAGAATTAGTAACTTCTACCTACCTCAGTCTGCCACAAAATCGATCAGTTAAAACGTAACGACAAATCAAAATAAATCCATATTATTCACCCTGTCGGAAAATCAACAAAACAAAACGAATCGTTTAATAATTGTTGATCTTTTAGGGCAGACATATGTTCATATTCCGATGACATGTAGTTTTGGTTCGCAGTCTAAAGAGAAATAAAGTTATACTCGAAAGCATGCTTCAACCTAAAAAAAAGGGGTTTTGGCCCCCAACTCCAGATTTAGAAAGCATGTTGAAAATTCTGGTAGTGCAATTTTTTATACTCGACTGGACCCACAAGTTGTGTAATATCGCAAAAAGCACATACATTTTTTGTTTTGATTTAGTCAACAGTGCTATTTTCGGAATTTATTATTTAATTAGCGATGGAAAAAAATACTAGCTTAATTTACAACGATGGCAGAATTTCTTTGGGTTTTAGAAGAATAACCCGGGCCCAACTTACTAGAGAATAAGTGATTAAGAAAATTGTTTTGAGGTCGTATACCGTATATTAGCTCACATGCAAATATAAAAAAAGTTGAAAGTACTATTAGTATGTGAAAGTTCCTTTGATTTATAGCAAAAGAATAAGCAATAAAAGGTAAATAATAATTTATCTTAAAGTTGACTGTAGTTTCAAACACTTCCTTGTCCCATACATATACACTTACGGCAAAAAAAAACTGACGAATTTTTTCCCTCTTACAATATTTCTACGCAAAGAACGTTTTTCGTTCTTGTGGTCAATATTGATAATACCTCAGCTAATTTGGTGATATGTAAAGACGAAAAAGTTAGTGAGTCCTTAGCAGTTTTCGTAAAAGCAATGATATTTAATAAAAGCAATAGTGTTATCCTTAAGAAAGAAATTTACATAAATGTCTACAAACCGCAAATAACCCGAAATATGAACGACGTAGGCGATGTACCTTGCAATTTATCATCCTTTAGGATGTTGTGGATGAAATATATAGAATCGGAGACTATATCCGGTCATGTTTGAAAGCGGATGACCACAAAAGGCAACTGAACGCGATGATAGGGATATCGTCAGGATAGCTCTTCTGAACATATTTAAAACTACTGCAGAAATTGCTATTGAGTTTAAGGATAGTATAAACAGGAAAATTAGAATCGCAACGGCACAGAAAAGGAAATATAATTTGCTAGCCCATGGCTAAAAAAAACCCGCTTTCCACCACAAAAAGCGATCCCGCAAACTAACTGGTATTACCAAAACATAAATTGGACAGGGAACGATTGGCCATGATTCATGTTCTCTTACTAGTGCAAAATAAATTTTATTCAGTTATGTTCGCGATGCGTAGTTAGTCCCAAAAATCAGGAAGATTGAGTCAAAACTGCGTTAAGGCAAGTGAAGGATTCTCCGCATATAATGGGATGGCACGCATTAAAAACCATTAGAATTGCTTAGATTTTTTTTACATTGACAGCATTCAAGACGGCATCTCACCACGAATGTGCTAATCGAGCACGGTAATATGGACGTAGCTGTGAATCCAGTTGGGGCTAACCATGCATTACAAAACTTAATTGAGTTTTTTATTTTGCGTTATTCAGAGAATACGACTTGTCCCCGTTGGTCCGAGGGCAATTTCTTTTTTCGGGAAGGATTTATGTGGTGGGCAGCTGGTTTTATTCTAGCCAGGGGCCATCTAATTATTTTACCTCAAGTGACGGCGGACCAACAGTATTATAGTTTTCATGTTTATACTATCCTTAAATTCCGAGAAAGTTTCTGGAACAGTTTTAAATGTATTCAGAAGAGCTATCCTTACGATATTCGTATTAAAGCGTTCAGTGGCCTTTCGTGTCCATTTATTTTGATAACGAGTTAATAAAGTCTCCTATTCAATATATTTCGTCCCAGAATCTCCTTAGAGATAATTATTTATAATATTCTGCGCTGACGCTTTCCATGTTTTGCGTGATTTGTTGTTTTTTTTTAAACAATTATGCTAACTTTTTCTTCAAGGATATATAATTATAAGAAATATAGTTGATTTTACGAAAACTGCTAGGGACTTTCTAACTTTCTCGCCTTAATATGCCATATAATGAGCTAAGGAATTATCGATATTAACCACAATAACTAAAAAGTTTCATGTGACTGTAGAAACGCCGTAACAGGGATGCCAGTTTCCTCGGCTTTTGTTTTTTTGACCGATGTTTTAACTAACATCAAAAGAAATTGGGAGTATAGGTGAATGCTATATGCATATAAAGTCTGGAAAATATCAAAAGCAGAATTTTAATTTTATTAGAACGTTCAGCATAATTCCGGACTTATGGGCGTGAGCCACAAGCTAAGCAAGGCTCTATAACGTTTGTTGATATAATTTAAGCTACCCGCCTAAGATGCATAATTTGAAAACGTAGCGCGGGATCTGTCAATTGTAGATGCCGCTGCAGTACAGGAGCTTTTTGATTGCCTGAACTTTCAGTCAAATCTCTCAACCTAACTGAATAGATGGAATTAACAAGAGGAAATTTTATTGAAAATATTTTTTTTCGCAGAATTTAACTTTACCGATTTATAATGTTGTACTGATTTGTAAAACGAAAACAAACTAAAAATATTTATTTTATTGGAGTTAGGTAGGCTATTTGACCTATTTGGGTTTCAGTGCAAATAAAACAATTTTTCTTCACTGTTGCAGCTCGACGTTTCGCTAGTCACCCTAGCATCTTCAGGAGCGATATCTATATTCAACAACAAAGTCATTATACATATTTTGCATTACATTTTGAATTGACATATGTTTTTGTCATATGTAACTCAATGTTTAATTGTTAAAATTCAAAATGTAATGCAAAATATGTATAATGATTTTGTTGTTGAATATAGATCTCGCTCCTGAAGATGCTAGGGTGACTAGCGAAACGTCGAGCTGCAACAGTGAAGAAAAATTGTTTTATTTGCACTGAAAACCAAATAGGTCAAATAGCCTACTTAACACCAATAAATTGAAGAAAATTGACCGGAATCACCAATAATTAAAAATATTTATGTTTCAGTATTGTCATTTTTTTGCACATATTTTGTAACTTTTCAAACTTTTCGTTCGATGGTCATATTCACTTACTGTAGCATGTTACATGCCACTTCACTAAATATTCTACGTTTATTTTTTATTTTTTAGCAGTTTGTGACATATTGTTTTTTATTAACATATTACTTGCGAATCTTGTTTAAAAATATGTATATGAAGGCCCGATGAGAGGGGAGGGGGAATGGCGGGTTCCCCCCGGGCCCGGGGTTTCCCAGGGGGCCGCGATTTAGAGGTACTAAGACATTTTTTTTTAATTCAGGAGAGTCTTTTGTTGATCCATGTGCAAATTTTAAGCCGAATTTCAAAAGCAACGATTATTGATAATGACTTTTTGCTTGGGCGTTCGAGGTGACAATAAAAACATCAAACAAAAATGTATGTTTACATGAATCCGAAATCGTAAAGTTTTCGTGGTGATACTGATGAAGGTTCATCTTCAAAAAGTCTTCCAACAATACCACCAACTCTGTATCAAAGTCCAGATTATTTAAACGACTTCGATATCGGTAGCGTGGATAATAAGGTTTTGCGATCTGAAGAAGTCAACGAAATAATTCGTCAAGGTCGTCAAAAATGCCCTGTTATTTTTCCACGTGATTGTCATGACGAGGCATTTCCTACTCGTTTTTAAACAGAATCTTGCCAAATGGAGATTAAGTGGACCGTGATTGGTTAGTGTGGAGTGCCAGTAGCAATGCTTTTTATTTCCTACCATGTCGTCTGTTAAGCACCAATACTTTAAATCGACCTAAAATTTGTTGTGCGGATATTCGAAATTCCAGGTATGGAAGAAGCTATACGATAAACTGCCATCACACGAAAATACTCAAGATCATATTAAATGTTATATTCAATGGCGATCTTTACAAAATCTAACTCAAAAGGAGGCTACAATTGATATACTTATCAGTGAACAGCTTACCACTGAAACTCAAAAGTGGAAAGAAATTTTATATAAAATTTTGGACACTATTTTATTTTTGGGTGAAAGAGGCCTAGCTTTCAAAGGTGAAAGTATATATCTTGGTAAACGAAACGATGGACATTTTTGGGCATCTAAGATCTCATAAGCCATTATGATCCGATATTTGGAGATCATTTGGAGAAAGTTGGGATTTCATAACAGCAGCACAAACGTTTACAATTTCACTATCTTTACCCAGACATTCAGAACGAGTTTATAGAAATTTGTGCAAAGCACGTGAGGGAACCTATATTAGATCAAGGCAAGAAAGCCAAGTATTTGCTATTATCGTTGATGCTATGCCTGATGCTAGTCACGTTGACTACGTTCATTTTGCGCTAACTCAATTTCAATTCGAAAGCAACAAATTTTACAATTCCACAACGGTTTTTGGATTTCATGAATTGTAACCAAAAACTGGTCAGAAAATCGCTGATCTAATTTGCCATGCTCTACGTAAACATGAACTCCCATTAAAAGATTGTCATGCACAAGGGTACGATAACGGCGCCAATATGAAAGGAGCTTACAGCCGATCATTACGTAACATTCTCGACAAAAACTCAAATGCTGATTACTCGCCTTGTGCAACCCACAGTCTCAATTTATGTGGTGTTGATGCTGCAGAATGTTGTACGGCTGCAATTACTTTCTTCGGAGTTGTACAAAAATGTTTTACTATTTTCAGCAGCACTCCACAACGATGGGACATCTTCAAAAAAAATGTACCGTGCTCTCTTCATAGTCTTTCAGCCAAAAGCCAAATTTGTCTGCGCAAGCATACGGGGATGTTACCGGCATCCTCCAGTACATCAAGTTCGAATGTATCTTGCTGTCCTAAATTTGGTTCAAAATACTGACTACCATTAATGAAAGAAACGTGGTCCTCCAAGCTAGAGACGCCACCATGGATGTTGAGGTTCACATATAGATGCCTTATTAGCTGATTTGAAGTTGATCAGGAACCAATGGGCATTCGAAAGAGAAACCCAAAAGATGTTCTGAAGATAATTTAAATGAGATGATTACGGATGATTCAGAGTCTGATTTTAAAAACAATACATTCCTGGTTAATCGTTGATTCGGTAATCAGTGGCATTACTGAACGATTTGCAGCTATGAGAAATTTGAGCGAGACGTTTTCCTTTTTGTGGCAATTTGAAGACATGGATGAAACTATGGTTCGGGTGAGCGCAGCAAAATTTCTCGAAAAATGCAAGTCGGACATTTCTCAAAGCTTAGAATGCGAAATAATTCACTTGAAGCACATTTACGAAGCAAATTTTGATAAATGTCTGTCACCATTGGAATAGCTAAATGTCATCTACATATGTTCAAAATCTGTATACGAGTTTCCCCAACATTTGTGTTACTTTACGTATCTTTTGTACTATATCTGTCACTGTAGCTAGTGCAGAACATTCCTTCAGCGTCCTTTCAAGAATCAAAAACTTTCATAGATCATGTTCATCTCAAGACCGAGTTTCAGGACTGGCCACGCTTTGTGTTGAATCCGTTTTGGCATGACAGTTAAATTTTGATATTATTATAAAAAATCTTGCAGCGAAAAACGCAAGAAATGCCACTCTTTGATATCCGAACCTTCTATATTGAATAATCATCATTAAATTTATCAGAAATATATTAAAATGTTACCAAATAACTAGAAAATATTATTTGAAACAATATGTGGCTGTTGAAAGCGAATTTTATTTCTACGTTACAATAAAATAATATATTTATGTTTGTTTGTTTAATGGTGTGTTCAATTTATACTTAATATTAAGAATTCATGAGCTTAACAATAATTGAATATTCAATTATTATGTTTTTGAAAGAGAAACTGAAAAGAAAGAAAGAAACATTTACTAGCATATTGCGATGGTACCATTTCGAAAACCGCCAACGTAATCATCATCATGCAATTTCGTAATGTTATCAAAGGTTTTACCGAGATTCGAACCGCGAATCACACGGTGAAACTGCAGTTGCCTAAAAAAATAATATAAATAGTAAATATTCTGTGTTAATTTTATTTTCAGCTTTTAGTCCAAAAATAATTTAGTTGATGTGGCAACATTTTTTTTTGATGTAATCCATCAATAATGGTTCATGAATGAGACGTCATTAATTCAAATTAATCAAATGTATTAGTGGATTTTTTTATAGGGGGCCCGTAAATTGTGTAGTCCCGGCCCCGGTTTTTCTCTCTACGGCCCTGTGTATGTATTCTCCTTTTTCACTTCGCCGACGAAATACTAGTGTCTGAAGCTTTTGAGATTTTTATACCCAGTGAATACAAGTTGTTAAAGTAATAATA
>JARSSU010047756.1:0-54132 GCA_029619165.1 Eurosta solidaginis
GCATAAAATCATGTAGGTCCCGTCCGGCCAATTTGTAGGGAAAATCAAGAGGAGCGCGACGCAAATTGGAAGAGAAGCTCGGCCTTAGATCTCTTCGGAGGTTATCGCGCCTTACATTTATTTTTATAGTTATAATAAATTTGTATCTAGTTTGTAACTCTTTGATCATAAACAAAATAAACTAAACACTTACCGATCAGAGCGGTCTCTTTCCATTTCAGCCCATTCCGTATCACTGAGTATTGGCTGCATAAATTTTGTAAGCAAAAACTGTGATTGGCCTTCAGTTCCATTTGCAGAGCCATTGGCACCTGTACCAACTGCTCCACCAGCAATTGACGTACCAAGTACATTGCTAACATTGTTGGCAGCAGCGCCGTTTACGCTACCACTTCCACCTCCACTCTAATAATAAACAAAAAGAAATACAATTGTTTTCATAAATAAACAATATAATCATACAAATGCTACTTCTCTGTTGTTGAGTGCGTTGTTGCCAGAAAGGCCTGATTGTGTTTGTAGTTGGGCTGCCAACGATGGGTTCACAGTCCATTCATTGGTGCGACACGAAGTGCCACCGCTAGCATTGGCACTACCAGAACCGCTACCGCCAGAACCACTGCCACCCAATATTGGTCCACTGCTTATCACCTCTGGCATGGTTGCATTCGAATTCGATGAAGATACCATCGGATGAGCTCGACGGGGTAAGCGTTCCAACTGTTGGCGAGTTGCCTAAAACAAAAATTGTGCAGAGATCAATAGAAAACATTAAGAGTGCTATACTTACTAAATTAGTACAATGCAAATACAAAAACGACAGCAATACAAAATCAAAACAAAATATAGAAATTATAAATAATTAGAATCAATCGCGTCATTATTTTTCGATGTCGTACCTCAGCAAGATTTTATACTGCGCAATTTTGCACATGTATCATTAGGAAAATATATTGTTGCCTTAATTCTCAAAAGCCCAAACTAAACCGTTCCTTGAAAGTGTTTTTACAGATTTTGGCATGATATGTATATAAGTATATTAAAATACAACCTCACTAAAAAAATTACAACAAAGTTATACCGCTTCTAAAAAGCCATATTTGAAGAGATCGTGAAAATGTGGTTTTGGCTTTTCTATGAAATGTGAGATCTGTTGGTTCGTTCCTTTAAATTAAGGTAACGAAAGAATTATTTATGTATTAGGTATGTTTGTAAGATACATATATGTACATTAGGTTGTACATATATGTACAACAACAATAACAACAGGATGTACGTTATTTTTTGACTGCTTATTGACAACATTGGTTTTATTACATTTTTCAATGTTCAAACTAACGCCCACCTAGATCGGCAGCTGCCCAAACTTAAGTAGTGCTCGACTGGCGCCACTGTCACCCATGGCTGTGCCCCATCCATTACGTGCCACCAGTTTCGTCGCCTGGTCTTAAAAATACATACTAGAAAAGGCTGTAGGCCTGCCAAAATGTTGTACTCAGAACTGCCACGGGATATCTCCTTATTTATTTAGCAAACGACTGCTTGGTCTAGGCCCGCATCCAAGAGGGAACATTTCCTTAAGTACTATGATGACATCTGAGACATGCCAACAAAGACGTTTGATCCAGACGAAGGGCTAAACGAAAGTAAAAAGGGCTTAACGAAATCCATATCGCACTGCTACAATAACAACAACCAATTGGATTTGGTCGGTGACATGCCAGGTCGCGCGAAGTTAAGAAACTTGAAAGACTGGGGAGATAGCTGTTTATTCTAGAAACTAATTCGTCTAATGGCGGGCCAGGTCCTGTTTCCATTATTGTGCAGTCGTCGGCGTAGGAAATGATTGTAACTCCTTCTAGTTGGGATAGGAGCTTTGATATGTTAATATGTTAAACAGAAGCGCGGATAAGACACCACCATGTGGAACCCTATGTTTAATGCTCCTAGGCTTTTAGGTTTCGTTCCTAAATTGAACCGACGCTTGCCGACCATTCAGATAACAATCCTTTTAACCAAGAGGAAAGGAGCGAACCGTCTTGGAGTTGCGTACCGTGGTTGTTTGTCAAAAGCTTTTGATAGGTCCGAGTGTCACGAGCACCGTCCTATGACGTTGTTTTTCTTGATTTACTCCGCGATTTATCTTAGTGTTTATGGCGTTTAGCGCGGTGGTAGTACTATGCATTTTGCAGAGGGTATATTGATGGGTGGCTAGGCGACGATTTGCAGTGAAATGAGGGAGCAGGACGGTTTCCAATATCTTCGCCACTGGCGAAAGTAGTGATATCCGTCGACCCGCCTTCGTTAGCTGGTTTTATCCTAGCCATTTGCCATTGTTCGGGAATGACGAAGGACTTCAAAGAAAGGTTGAAAACGTGCGTTAGGTAGTTTATTCCCTCAGCGCCAAGGTTTTTTAGCATTGGCATGGCTATTCCGTCTGGGCCTATTGATTTAGAAGGGGTGATGGTGATGGGTGACACGTTGTTGTTGTTGTGGTAGCAATGCTCGCCCACCTAATAGCCGCGACCGATCACAAATTGTCATCAATATCCTCTAACGGGAGTCCAAGCAAACTTGCCGTTTCAACAGGGGTGGACCATAAGGAAAGGTGTGTTAGAGGCGTTGGTTCCACATTACAATTGAAGAGATGGTTGGTGTCATGTGGGGACACGTTGCAAGCGGGGCATACATTTTGTATGTCGGGGTTGATTCTGGATAGGTAAGAGTTTAACCTGTTACAGTATCCAGAACGAAGCTGAGCAAGAGTGACACGCGTTTCCCTGGGGAGTATGCGTTCCTCTTCCGCAAGTTTTGGATAATTTTCGTTAAGCACTGGATTCACCGGGCAATTCCCGGCATAAAGTTCCGACGCCTGTTATGGAGTTCACCAAGGACCTGCTTGTGTTTTTTTCACTTCATACGGCTGGGTTCTCAGGTGCCGTATTTCCTCAAAATGCTTACGGAGATGACTCCTTAAGCCCCTAGGCGGTGCTGGTTCATCAATCAGATGTCTGTTGGGATGCCCAGGTTTCTGGGTATTCAACAGGAACTGTTTGGTCAGCATCTCATTTCTCTCCCTGATGGGGAGTATTCTCGCCTCATTATGCAGATGGTGTTCTGGGGACATAAGAAGACAGCCCGTGGCGATTCTGAGAGCAGTATTTTGGCAGGCCTGTAGTTTCCTCCAGTGGGTGATTTTTAGGCTTGGCGACCATATGGGTGACGCGTAGCACGTAATCGGCTGGCTAATTGCTTTGTATGTAGTCATGAGCGTTTCTTTATCTTTTCCCCAAGTACTGCCAGCGAGGGATTTGAGGATTTTGTTACGGCTCTGAATTCTCGGAACAATTACGGCGGCGTGCGCACCAAAATGTAGATCATGATCAAACGTCACACCCAAGATTTTGGGGTGTCGGACAGTCGGTAGCGTAGTGCCATCGACGTGGATGTTCAAAATGGTCGACATTTGGGGCGTCCATGTTGTAAATAAGGTCGCGGAAGATTTAGTCGGTGATAATGCCAGGTTTCGCGAGGCGAAAAACTGGAGAGATCAGGGAGGTAGCCGTTTATTTTATTGCATAGCGCATCGATCTTTGGGCCTGGGCCTGTGGCCATTATTGTGCAGTCATCGGCGTAGGAAACAATTGTGACTCCTTCCGGTGGTGAAGGTAGCTTAGATATGTAGAAATTAAACAAAAGTGGGGATAGGACACCACCCTGTGGCACCCCCGTTTAATTCTCCTTGGTTTTGATGTTTCGTTTCTAAATTGCACCGATGCCTGCCGACCACCCAGATAATTGCGGTCCACCTTTTAAGACATGGGGGAGGGTAGACCCTTCCAGGTCCTGCAGTAACGAGCCATGGTTGACCGTATCAAAAGCTTTTGATAGGTCTAGCGCTACGAGTACTGTTCTAAGGTGGGGGTATTGATTTAAACCGCAATTTATCTGGGTGCTAATGGCATTCAGCGCGGTGGTAGTGCTATGGAGTTTTCTGAAGCCATGCTGATGAGGGGCTAGCTGCAAATTTGCTTGCAAATAAGGGAGCAAAATGGCTTCAAGCGTCTTTGCCACTGGCGATAGGAGAGATATCGGACGATACGACTCACCTATGTTAGCTGGTTTACCAGGCTTTAGTAGCGGGACCACCTTGGCCATTTTCCATTTCTCAGGTATGACAAAGGTGGAAAGAGACAGATTGAAGACATGCGCTAAATATTTGAACCCCTCTTTCCCTAGGCGCTTAGACGTAGACTACGGGACGCCCTTGGGCGTGAACAGCAAGGAGCCACAAAAGATTTATAAAAGTTTACATGGACGTCGGGTTTTGGGATCAAGCCCAGAACAACCTGTCCGATGCAACCATCCCTTACACGAGACACACTGACAAGATTATGACCGTCCTAAAAAGATTCTTTTCCGGCAGATGCAGCAAAACCATTTCTCAGGACCAAGAGGAGCAAGAGAATATGGAGCAATCCCGCTGAAAGGAGCTGCTGGGAGGATGACAATTTGTGGGAGGGACATAACAAATTAAATGGGGTTACACTGAAATGGCAGTCCTTGGTCGGGAAAAATTCCGAGTCGCTCCGGTACATAGAACCGACGGCCTTGGGAAGCGTCTCTTTTTGTTCTTTTTTGCATTTGTTATTTGAGCAAAACAAGTTTTAAAAAACACATGTACTTTCTCTGGTTATATTAGCCATTTTAATCAAGAATATATGAAAAATTTGTATGGTACTCGATTTACGCAAAAAGCGATTTTACGAACAAACCCTGCAACGATGGTGTTCGTAAAATGAAGAAACTGCTGTATATTCAATTTTTTTAAAATTGGTATAAATTTCGTTCACTTTGTATACCTACTTCGTTAAAGTCAAACCGTATTTATATATAGTCTGATTAATTGTTAAATTTGTACACTAATAAATTAATAAATAAATCTATTTTCTAAGGAAGTTATATTATAGTTCTGTACATTCAATTTGTAATTATCTTTAGTCTGAATAATTATTCAATTTTTTAACTTAAAAATCAATGTATTAATAAACTTACCGTAACTTGTTGACGTTCTAATTGTATTTGCATCTGCAATTGTTGTAGTTGTGACGTCTGTGGTCCACCTCGCCTCACACCCGATAACTGGGATAATAATTCTGCTATAGGGTCAACAGATTCCCTTCCTGATGGTGACAGTGCAGACAAACCACTTGATGAACTAAAGTGCATATTAGACCTACGAGCACGAGGACCTCCCAAAGTACGACCTGGAATACGACGTACACCACCACCATGTCGAATAGCTGATGGTTCGTCGTATATATCAAAATTAACACATTAAGGTAAACCCACTAGTTTTAAGTAAATAAACTAAAAAATAGCATTTCATGTATGTATGACACTAGGATGTGTAAAAAAATCTAACTCACTTTTTAAAAAAGTACTCTGAAAACAGTGTTTGAAAAATGAGCAAATATCCAGTTAAACTTTCGATCCTCATTATTTTTAAATGCCACAAGAAATGGGGTATTCGAACCGAATCTTGAAAGCAAAATCAGCTTCCATGGAGTTGTGTACTTAGATACTTTCTCTTTACAATATTCGATTGAACACCTCTTTGTATAATTGCTTACAGAGGATAAACCCAGCTTTATATATCCATAATTTACTTCAAATGTAAAGGATAAAAATGGTGCGCATTTCCGTATTGATTCTATTTTCAAGGTACTTGAATTACAAATGATTTCTGCAGATTAATATTAATGTATTTACACACATGAAAATCATGTTTTAAAATTCATTATCATTTAAAAAGGATATCAGAAATGAAATCAATTCACGCGGCCCAGTTCTATGCTCCAATGTTAGATGACCGGCAAAGTCGTCTGTGACTAGATTCGGTTCACCACCCGGCAATCCAGCACACACTGGACATACCACTTCAAGGCTTGTCTCCGTATGCTCAGCCGAAACATGTTCCAGCAGCGTAGCATCACTAAACCCCATTTTCTTGCAATAAGGGCAAGTAAAACTTTGTGGCTGCTCAGAATTGAGCATCTCGCCACCAAAAAACAGCTCAATATCGGAACGCGTTAGAATACATTGCATTGGATGATCGACCAAATGACGAGTCGATGTAACGCCCTCTTCATAACAATCGGCGCATAAATCATAATCATAACAGATCAGACACTTGTAGCGGCGTCCGTTAAAATTGCTTTTAAGACAGGAATCGCAACTGACTCCTGCAAAAAGACAGTTATTAATAATTCATTTATTTACCTATAGTTTTATTCTAACACATTTACCTTCATGACGACTCATTATTCAGAAGGCGAAGCAAAACCAAATTCCTTCCACACTCACAATGCTGCCGGCGTTGTTGTTGGTGACGATTTTCTTTCTAAAAAAAAGCAGTTCAGTATGCGTTGGAGCTCTTTATGCCTCTCGTTAATATATATATTTTGTGGAATATATATATTTTGTTTTAAGGTTATCGTTGAATAAACTACTTTCCGTTGTAGGTTAGATACAATAAAACAAACAAAACTGACCATCAGACAAAATTATTTGCAGTTAAAACGGGCATTCTAGTGTGTTATATTCAGTAGTTTTTGTTAAATTCGCTACAGTCGATGATAAATAGACTTGCCTCTGATGCTACAAAGCTTGTGTTTATAATTCTCAAATATATGTATATAATAAACGTTATTGCGAAAGATCTTCACAAACACCAATGTCTATACTATTCCAGCCGGTAATGGGCCGTGGCCAATATTTTTAAAAATTTTTGCGGAAGATATCTTTATCGGTAACAATCCCCTCCTTTTATGTATGTATGTATATTATGTTTAGTTATAGTTTATGGTATCAATGAAGCAACTGAAAATAGAGACATGTATGTTAGTTTAGTAAATATGAAATATTAAATAATGGATGATTTATAAGTAATCTGCCTAGCTCCCTGAAACAGATGCACCTTGCAATTATATAACATTTCCTTTGTAGATTTATTCTACCGTCGGCAATTTAGCCAGCAATACCCTTAATTCAACAATCCAACTTTGCCTCTAATATTATCGAAATTGCTAAGTTTTATGAAGTTTGCACACACATGTTTACTCCATCAACTTTTATTGGTTACTGTTCATACGATTAGCAGACAATGGAATATTTTTCGTTTTGCTTATAATTATCAACTACACAATTCACTTTCGTAGCCAATTTCTTTTTCCTCTATATCTATTATTTCGTTGATTGCATTCCAATTAGACCAGCCAAATACCCATAGATATGGATCTGCACACCTCTATTCTTATTTTTCTTTACTTTTTGTATTTCTGACTTGGGCAGAAACGACTTTAAGAAATGTACAATTGCGTTTTTTTTTCTTTCACCTTCACTTAAATTTCCTGTCCTGTGTATTGCGCTGTGTTTGAGAAAAACTCAATTTTAACAAAGGAATCGTAAGTTCTTTGTTTTCAAAAAGATGTTTCTTTTAGTTATGATAAGCTTATTTGTATATCTACAATTATTTCCATTGCAAAATTTTATTTTTAACTCCTCGTCAAGGAAAAGCAAGAAAAAGGAAAATATTTAGCCCGTTGCCCGTTCACTTACTTCGTTTTTTCGTTAACAATCGTGCATTTTCCATCGGCTAAAACAGAATTGCCAGTTTAAAGATTTGAACCTTCAATAATCACAAGGCTGACAGTAGATAGTAAACAACACAAAAAAATCCGTCTAAATCTTGTTCATAATTACCGATTATCGAAAAAAATGTATATGGCAAATCTAGTTATGTAACTAACGATTTGGAGTTATGTACGAATATGAAGATAATCTCATTATATGTAAACAAGGTCTAACAGTGCTTCGAGAAATTTTTTATGGGAATGGGCAAGGCTAAAAGTTTCAATTGCGAAGTCTGAAGTGTAAAAGATAAGTGCAATCGACTCATCATGCATAAGATTGCGTTAAACGCATATATATGAAAAGCTGTTTATGGGACGATGAAAAGGTGAACATGCCCTCACAAAACTGTATGAGAGCAACTAAAATTTAATTTACTGCGTAAAAAATAAAAACGATTAAAAAAATGTCCGGTTTGGGGGATCAAATGTGTATACGCTTCTGGATGAATGTGCACAACAAAATCTGGCAAAATACAACAACCACATGAAAACTTCAGCACGGTAGTAGTGCAGTTTAGGGGCCCACCCTAAAGTTGGGCCAAGATTTTCGAGTGCGGTATCAAAAGACTGGCGGCCACCGTGGTGTGATGGTAGCATGCTTCGCCTACAACACCGTATACCCTGGGTTCGCACCCCGGGCAAAGAAACATCAAAATTTTAGAAATAAGGTTTTTCAATTAGAAGAAATTTTTTCTAAGCGGGGTCGCCCCTCGGCAGTGTTTGGCAAGCGCTCCGAGTGCCAAGAAAAGCTCTCAGCGAAAACTCATCTGCCTTGCAGATGCCGTTTGGAGTCGGCATAAAACATGTAGGTCCCATCCGGCCAATTTGTAGGGAAAATCAAGAGAAGCACGACGCAAATTGGAAGAGAAGCTCGGCCTTAGACCTCTTCGGAGGTTATCGCGCCTTACATTTATTTTTATTATCAAAAGACGCGCATTTACGTCTAGATTAATAATCCGAAAGCCGAAGTTAAAATTTTTTCAGCCCTTCAAAAGTTATCAGCGAAAAACAGGTTTGTGTGATACATATTGTTCCCGCATGTTTGCAATCTTTTAAGCGCACACATCACTTTACTTTTTATACTTGGTATATTAACATAATCTAACTTGCACGAATTAACGAAAATATCAACACAAATATTGCAAAAAATGTCTGTCCAAATGAAAACATATAAAAGTGAACAGTGTTGCCAGCTCAGCAGGTAATAAAACAAGGTTTTTTGTGATATATAAAACATCTATATTTGAAAATGTCTATAATAAAATTATGTTTTTATGGGATAATGATTGCTAACTTATCGTAAATCGAATAATAAGTTGAAAAAATGTGTTATTGACAAAATACTTCATTTTTTTTATTTATATTTTTTTTTCAAAAAGGGCTTAACTAAACATGCACAGTAATTCTGCGTAGAACACCCTTAGCCGATCCAACACCGGCTGCGCCATGCACAGCTACCGCCACGGTTACACCACACACCCGGACTTAGCATGGCGTAGCCCAGGGTTATTTTTATAAGCGCGGCCGAAGGCCGCCTATGCAGAAAGGTGTTCTACGCAGAATTACTGTGCATGGCGCAGCCGGTGTTGGATCGGCTAAGGCTGTTCTACGCAGATGACTTGAGAAAAGCAGAGTAATTTCTTGTTCAGTTAATTTCTATTATTGCTCATCTGGCAGCACTCTTCACTATCAGGTGTTTTTCTTCAACAACGAATCTGTATTTTTATTATTTAATTGCATATTAATTAGAGAAATTAAACAAATTTTTTTCACTAATTCGTGAATATCAAATTGTATCAATATATCGAAAAACAAAACAGGATGTGATTTGTGCGCTTAAAAGATTGTAAATGTGCGGGAACAATATGTACAAGACGAACCAGTTTTTCGCGCATAACTTTTAAACGGGTAAGAAAAGTTAACTTCCGCTTTCGTAATCTTGATTTAGACGTGAATACGCGTTTTTGATACCTCAATTAAAAAAAAGGCTCAATTTTAGGGTGGGGCCCCTAAACTGCACAATTACCCTTGCACCGACTTTTTGCTTATAGCTTTTGACAGCACTAAAAATTTTTACTCTTCGCTAACGGGTTCTTGAATCGGATGTCAAGGTGCGCCTTTTGATACCCCCTTTAACAATTTGTATCAAAAATTGTCAAATGTGATATCAAAAGACGCGTCTCGACCTCCGTTTTTAGAATCCGAAAACGAAAATTTAAATTTTTAATTCTGTGAGAAGATATAAGCAAAAAATCGGTTCAAATTTATATGTGGTTGTTGTTTTTTACCAGATTTGTTGTATACACACGCACACTAATGCAGAAAGGTGTTCTGAGCTTGATCCCCAAACCGGTGTCGGACCCACCCAGGGTAATTTTTTATAAGCGCGGCCGAAGCCCGCCAACGCAGAAAGGTTTTTCTGTGCAAAATAACTATGGATCGGGACCCCTATTTCGGACCTCTCGGGGTCATTTTACAGTTTTTTGTAAATAACTTTCGACAGAAATAAAATTTTTGATTTCCGCTTTCGGATTCTAAAAACGGAGGTCGTGACGTGTCTTTTGATACCACTTTGGATAAAAATTAGGTGATGCACCGTCTTGTAAAACGTTACCATAAAAATAAACTGAGCAGCCTAAATGAAGAAATTGTTGAATTTATGGATTAGACATACTTTTAGATAGTAGTGCAGTTTATGACATCCACCGAGATTTGGACTAAAGTTTTCTAGTGAGGTGTGAAAAACGGGTATTTACGTCTAGATTAAAAATCCGAAAGCGGAAATTAATTATTTTTCTTACCCGTTTAAAAATTATAAGCGAAAGCCCGGTTTTTGTTGATGTTGTAGCAGTGCTTCGCCCCATCATATAGGCGCACAAATTTATCTTGAATCAAAACCCGGTTCTTGAGGTACAGTTTGTTTCCTTGCATTTACGTTATTTTAAGATAAATCACTTTCTTTTTGAAATTCAGTTTACTATTAGGCAAAAGGCTGTATGTTCCATTAGTGCACCATTAACGAGGTAAGGGGCGGAGCCTCTTTATACAAAAGTAATAAATTGTTTTGTGCAAATACTAGAAGTCTCCGGAAGATACAAAATTTTGTTTTGGCATCTAGGAGGATTCCTCTACTAACTTTGTTTATGTATATGCTCAAAGCGTGGCGCACTTATAGAAAACTTTACCGAAAATACAACAAGTTTATTAAGCTTTCTGAAATAACATTTTTATCATATGTGCAATACTCCTATATTGCTAGAATACAAAAACAGCACTTTGATGTTTGCAAGTGTACCGAGCCTGAAATAGCAATACAGAAGTATGTATGATTTGTATACAAATTTTCAATCATAGTAAATAAATGTTTAAAAATGAAGACATCCTTATGAATAGACAACCGAACTTCGACCATTTTCTTAACTTGCGAGTGCTGGGAGCTGTTGTTGTTGTAGCGATTAGGTTGCTCCCCGAAGGCTTTGGAGAGTTATCGATGTGATGGTCCTTTTCCGGATACAGATCCGATACGCTCCGGTAACACAGCACCATTAAGCTGCTGGCCCGACCATCTCGGGAACGATTTATATGGCCACATTCAACCTTCAGGCCATCCCTCCCTCCCCACCCCCAAGTTCCATGAGGAGCTTGGGGTCGCCAGAGCCTCGTCTGTTAGTGAAACGGGATTCGCCGCTCAAAGGTGAGGTTGACAATTGGGTTGGAGAAGCTATATATTGCGCTACACAACCCCTTGAATCCCAGTGCTGGGAGTTCTAGTACTTTATACAATTCTGCATCATGGCTACACAATATCAACTAGATTCACTTCATAATCGCACTATAAATATAACATATTACTATTATTGACATATGTATATTAATTTGAAAATTTTACACACACTTCAGCGGCATAATTTACAATTCGGATTGAATGTTATTTGCTCTGTCACATAAACGTTTATCCATTCACCACAAATACTTGATAGTATTTTTGGTAATCATACATGACAGAATATCGGGAAGGATGTCAAAAGACGCGGCTTGGACCCAGAATCGCGAATCCGAAAGTGGTAATTCTTTACTTTAGCCACAACTGCGATAACTCGTCCAAAAATATCGGGAGAGGTTTCCAAAGACGCGCTTTGCACCCAGAACCATGAATCCGAAAGCAGATTCGTCGTCCTGGGTCCAAAACGCGTCTTTTGACACCTCTCTCGATATTTTTGAACGAGTTTTAGCAGTTGTCAGCCGAAGGCCGCTAACGTATAAAGTTGTTCTGACCAAAAATAATACGGATCACTACGCAGGTTTCGGAGAGACCCGGGGCCATTTTTTGTTAATATCTTTTGAACGACTCAAAACTTTTGTTTTCCGTTTCCGGTTTGGCGATCCCGGCACCAAAACGCGTGTTTGGACATCCCTACAGATATTTTGAAAGTGTATTAAGAGTGTCATGCTGTCGTATAGAATTACCCTACTGCTAATCTATATGGAAAAGCAACATCCTGGTATATAGTGGTACATACATATGAATGTACACATGTAGCTAGGCCTCGTTGCATTCGTTGCAGCAAATAGCCTGAACTTTTCTTTTACCCAACTTCTGCAACAGCTTTTATATTATTTGGAAACGTAAAATGTGAAGATCTTAATTCAGTTTAATTTTTTTACATAGTTTTGTAAATCTAAACTTTTTATAAGAATGTTCAATAGCGGCGCAAACGATGACACGCAAAAAAAACGAGCCTACGTTTTCATTTGCTTAAATTTAATTTTATCCTACATTTTTATAATTTAGCACCTGATATTTCTTTATCACAAACTAAATCATGTTCACGTTAACAAAAATTTAGAGAAGAACTATTTTATTACTCGACTGGAGATAATTTGTCAAACTTCTTGTGTTTTTGCTCATTAATTTTTTATTCAATCTAGAGTTGGCAATTCCCGTGTACCTGGGATTTTGTAACGACGACTGAAAAATCACTGGATATATTGCTATATAACAGCTTGAAAGGAATCGCCGTGACTGACTGACTGTGATTTTACAGAGCTTGTTGCCCTGCCAGATGAGTTGAATATATTTATATTGGTATACAATGGCATACCGCGCCTTCCAATGGACAGTGATCCAGATCCCTCCCGATATAAATTTAACATGCAAATGCAACTACAATGTGATCCATATGCGTAATTTTAACACAACACCGCGTTTTTTGATAATAGCTGTCTTTTTCACATCTATAGACGTTTACGCTTAAATTTTATATGGACTGATAAGCGTCAAACTTTAAATACACCTCTGAATTTGCTGCGTATAAAATTAATGCATATTACTAAATTTCAATACGCATTATACTCAGATGCAACTGAAATATGTGTCTATGTTTCACCTCTACACTAATTTTATGTATCACCTCTTAAAAAGGTGCGTGTCTACAATTCATCGCAACTGGTTCAGCTGTATGTTATGCACTATGACCATCAGAGGGTTGTGTCTTCGCTTTTCGGTACACCCTGTGCCCTAGCTAGTTGCCCCTATATGGGTCTCCTAATACCTATATGACACTACTTTATTTTCGTGTATTTTTTCTTGTATTTTATCTTCAGTTTTTTGTCGCACTCCCTCCTAATACGGCTTCAGTACTAGTGTAAGTGTGTAGACTATATTTGAAAAAACTAACGAAATACAAGGAAAATACAATCTAGTTCACTAAAAACAAACGAGCCAGTTAGTATTTCGATAGGTTTTTTTGACATTCGGCCGTTTTTTCTTTATTTTTTCTGACACATGAAAATTTTGTTTTTAGTTTGAAATTTGGTGCATAAAAACACATATAAAATCCACTTTTTTGTGAAAAAAGTGAACCATTAGAGACCGAAGTAATTTTCGCGTATTAAAAAAAATGTAAGGCGCGATAACCTCCGAAGAGATCTAAGGCCGAGCTTCTCTTCCAATTTGCGTCGTGCTCCTCTTGATTTTCCCTACAAATTGGCCGGACGGGACCTACATGTTTTATACCGACTCCGAACGGCATCTGCATGGCAGATGAGTTTTCACTGAGAGCTTTTCATGGCAGAAATACAATCGGAGCGCTTGCCAGACACTGCCGAGGGGCGACCCCGCTTAGAAAAATTTTCTTCTAATTGAAAAATCTTATTTCTAAAATTTTGATGATGCTTTGCCCGGGAGTTGAACCCAGGGCATACGGTGTGATAGGCGGAGCACGCTACCATCACACCACGGTGGCCGCCACGCGTATTACTTGCATTGTTTTTATTGTTAAAAGTGTTAATGTAAAAATAAAATGTAAAACATAAACAAAACATGTCAAGCTCACTAATTTTGGGGGAATAGTGGTCTCGCTTTTTCATGATAGAAATTGTTTTTGTGTTTTGAAGTTCCGATAAAGTTTCGTCAGTTTTTTTAGCTTGGAATCCAAGCATAAATAAAGTAGTATCATATGTGCTTAAGTATTATCTAAGCGAAGTTAAGGCCTAATTAAACTTCCTCAAGGGCCAATTAAACTTCCTTAACCCTAACGCCATAGTCGTAACCATACCCATATCCATTACCATCTCCAATGTGATCGATTAACGGTGCCTTAACCTAAAAATCGTGAAAATTTCATAAAAATTAAAAAAACGCAAAAAATTACAAACATATTCCACAAAAAATAAGTCTCTTAATCATAACGTATCCAAAACAATGAATAAAATCTACAAACAGTTATTAAATTCACCGACTCAGATATTTTTAGGTTATGGATGTGACGAGAAACCTAATTGATTACTTAATCGTCACCAATAACTTGTTCACCAATTATCGTCTTAATGACTTTTACATTGCTGTCGTGAAAAAGGTAACGCATGCGCTCTCTCAATGTACGTGTGAATCGCTTTCTCGCTCTTACCTACTGTGTTTTCGACATTCCTTCTCGCTCGATGTTATTTACATTTTGAAGTTACTTTTTTTTTCTTTGGGGTTTGGTTGAATGGCACGGACGCTAGTCCATAACGCCAGGTTGTATGTCGGATGATTCGGATGATGATGCACTACACTACAAAATATTCTTTGCATGTATTCTTATGAGGCATTTGCGATGAGTTCGATGAGGGTTCAGCTATTACAATTATTGAGGAAGATGCTGCTAAAATGATCGGGTTCAAGGATCAACTTCACCCCTTAACTGTCCAGTGGTACAATGATAAGGTCGTAACCGAGGAATCATTTAAGGTAACATTTGAAATTGGTAGCTGTAGTGATAACAAAAGGTTTTCGTTGCGTGGGGTACATACGGTACAACATTTTAATTTACCTCAACAATCTTTCGCTAAAGATAATTTTCGCCATTTAAAGGACTTGCCATTGCAGGACTACAGCATTGCGTAACCAGTTTTGTTAATTGGTCTAAATGAAGCACATCTAGGTATCAGTTCCAGCCAGCACAGTTCAAGCCGACCACAGTAGATCGGTAGCCATCAAGACTTCATTAGGTTGGGTAGCTTATGGACCGACTAAATTTGTGTCAACTACTGGAGTGCGAGTTCTACACGTACGTGAATGCGACCAACTACACCAACTGGTATCGGAGTACTTTGCCACGGACAACTTCGGTGTCAACACAATGCTATCCAAACTTGAATCTGACGCCGATAAGCAGGCGAACTGCATATTAGACACAACAACGCAGCGATTAGACAATCGTTATGAGGTTGGGCTGTTATGGAAGTCGTTTCCACTCCAACTACCACCCAGCAGAGATATGGCAGAAAAACGTTTGTTATCGGTGGAAAAGCGGATGAGAAGAGACCCCGAATTTGCTCTACGGTACAAACGTGAAATGGCGAAGTATGTGGAAAAGGGTTATGGCAGAAAGTTAAGTGCCGAGGAAAAGACCTTGTCACATGCACACGTATGGTATGTACCACACTTTGCTGTCTTCAATCCGAATAAGCCGTCCAAATTCCGTATAGTCTTTGACGCTGCAGCAGTAACCAACAATGTATCACTCAATTCAGTTTTATTGAAAGACCCCGAGCAGGCGCAACCATTACTACGTATACTTTTACAATTCATACAAAGGAAAGATCGGCGTGGCAGCCGACATAAGAGAAATGTTTTCGCAAATTAAGGTACGACAGATCGATCAACAAGCACAGCGGTATTTATGGAGAAATGGAGACCCAAACGAACCGATACAAGATTTTTTACTTATTTATTTATTTATTTATTAAAGTCAACACAGACACATAGCGGTCGACTACTGGATATAAGATACAATACAAATAACAAGGAAAAAAACATAAGTGTAAAAAAACAAAATTTAAAGTAAAAACTTAAATAATAAATAATCAAATTAATAAAGTTAAATTTTAAATCAAATCAAAAATAAAAATTTGTTAAAATTAATATTGAAATAAAATTGACATCTTATTTAAAAATCTTTGAAAAATATCATCCCAGACGTGAGAGTATTTCCTTACGGATAGCAGCAACCTACATAGCATATGGAAGATTGATTAAAGTATAAATCACCACAATGACACATTTTCGACTCCTTTTGACGACTAAAAACTGTTTAATCAAATTTGTGATCGCTTTACATTTTGTTGTTGCTTTTTCAATAAATCATATTTCACTCATAAGGGGGAGTCGATTTCGAGTCTTCTTTTAATCACAAAAGCTTTAAAACACACTTAAAAATTATTCCCACAAGACTCATAAATGATGGTAAATATGACTCGAAAAAGACTAAATACTGGTTGGAAATATGGGTTGAAAGAGGCTCACTAAGTGTAGTCGCGCGTAGGGTACCATTTTCTCCCGACGAGGGAGTCTTTTCTGATCAGAAAATGAGCGCATATATGCTTATTTTGATCATGCTGGAGACTCGAAAAAGACTCTAATATGATTAATAATTTCAAAAAATGCTGGGTGGGAATCGAATACTCAAAACTAATACAGTTGTACAGTTCATTATAGCGCGAGCACCAATGGCGAATCGGGCTATATTTGGCAAAATAGAAACGCCGTAGAATGGGTAAATAAAAGAGTACATAGTGTTTTGTAGTTCTCACAGGAACAGAAAAATTCAGTCTGCTTACAAGGTCAGTGGAGTCTATCTCACCGATAATCAGTTTATGAAGGAACATTACCCCGAGTAATTTTCTTCTATTCTCTAAAGTTGGCAAACTAATGAGAAGAAGTTTATTTCTATAAGGAGGAAGATGTTGATTTGATTCCCAGTTAAGACCGCGTAAAGCGAAGATTAGAAACTGTTTCTGTACCGATTCACTTCGATCTATATGATATTTATACCCCGGGAACCAAAAACAGGAACAATACTCAAGTATTGGGCGAACCAAAAATGTGTAAAGGGTCTTGGTTAAATAAGGATCATCAAATTCTTTAGCCTATCTTGAAATATGCATGTTAAAGCTCAATTTCGCATCAAAAAGAACACCTAGGTCACATACTACAGATATACGCTCCAAGGGAGCACCATCTAGCATATAGGATTTTAAAAATGGGTTGACTCTGTGAAATGTCATTAGTTTACATTTGCAGCAGTTAAAAACTAGTAGATTTACTGTACACCATAATTGAAATGAGTCCAAATCGGCCTGAAGTAGATCCAAACGGGAAGAGTTAGAAGGCAAGTATGTACAGCATAGTTTAACATCATCTGCATACATTAGAGCACGGGAATACGAGATAACCATTGGTAAGTCATTTATAAAGAGGGTAAAAAGTAATGGACCCAAATGGCTACCCTGAGGCATACCAGAAGTTACTTCTATCAACTCTGAGATTGATGACATCGATGATTTTTGCGCAAATTGCTCCCCTTGTATCGCCGAGCATGTAAAGAACAAAAATGCCCAAAGATTTGAAACTAAATTTCCGGAAGCAACAAACATCATAATCAATAATCATTATGTCGATGACCTGGTGGCTAGTTTTGACGAGCCACAGGAAGCTATTCAAATCTGTCAACAAATCGTGCATATTAATTTAGAGGCCAGGTTTGAATTGCGTAATTTCATATCAAATCACATTGACGTGGGGAGCGAGCTGAACAAGCCACCACCAGTGGCGCGCGAGGCCATTAACATGGAGCGGAGTGAGGCCACCGAAAAGGTTCTCGGGATGTACTGGAACACCCGAACCGACACCTTCGAGTTCCATACAAAATTCCATCGCGGTCCACAGCCAGTTCTTTCTGGTGCACGTTCGCCTACAAAAAGAGAACTGCTTAGCATAGTAATGGCGGTATTCGACCCGTTTGGTCCTTCGGAAAATTTTTTAATATCATCGAAAATCATGGTACAAGATACTTGGAAGCAGGGTATCAGTTGGTATGAAGCACTGCCGGCGGAACTGACAGCAAGATGGACACCTTGGTGAAGAGAGTTGCAACGTAGCAAAAAATTTCACATCCCACGGTATTACTCGCCTTATATTTCACGTGGCCGTAAAGTCGACCTGCATACCTTCGTGGACGCAAGCCAAGTAGCGTTTGCAGCAGTTAGGTACTTCCGAGTGGTACATGAGAATGTAGTGGACATAGCTTTCATAATGGCCAAAAATAGTACTGCTCCTAAGAGACTAACGCCCATTCCTGGACTAGAGCTGCAGGCAGCAGTGTTGGGTACAAGGTTGAGTCAAACGCTATTCAACTCTCATCAGTTTGAGTTCAGTCGCATTTTGTTTTGGAGTGACTCACAAACGGTTCTGCAGTGGATCCACTCCTCCGAGAGAAAATACAAACCATTCCTGGGTCACCGAGTTGCCGAAATTATAAGCACAACGAATCCTCAGCAGTGGCGTTGGGTGCGCTCTAAGCACATCCCAGCAGATGCAGTGACACGTCCTCCAAATCCACCTAAGTTTAATGACGACCAGCGTTGGATCAACGGTCTAGATTTTTTGAGATACGAGGAGCATTGGCCAGTAACCATTGTAGAGCGTTCAACATCCTTACCCGAAGAATGCCAAGCCAGTCGTCTACTTTATTGTCAGGCAAGTAACAATTTCATTGATTTTACTAATTTTAATTCATCCTTAAAGATGAAGCGAACAGTCGCCTGGGTGTTACGAGCAATACATAGCTCTATTCCGTAAAAAACGAACCAAGGTTGGCGCACTTACCCTAGCAGAAATCGATGAGGCAGAGAAATGTATTTGTAAACAAGTGCAGCGAGAGTGTTTTGGGAAGGAGATCGCCGATCTTTCGTCCTTACCCCAGCTATCTAAACAGAGCGTAGTGTATAGTCTCTCGCCTTGTCTGGACGCTTATGGTATTTTATGATTGAAAGGTCGCATCGACATGTCAACGTACTTACCATTGGAGGCCCGTCACCCGATTATACTGCCATCGAAACATAGAGTCTCGGAACTAATCGTTCAATACTATCATCAAAAGGGGGACCATCAGAACATCGCGGTTATAATCAACGAGGTACGACAAAAGTTCTGGATTTCACATATAAAAACTCTGTACAAAAGAGTAGAACGAAAATGTCTCAAAAGTATAATCGATAAAGCCAATCCAGTAGCACTATTGATGGGACAGCTTCTTGCTGACCGCGTCACGCCCTACGTACGACCGTTTTCTTATATTTAATGTCGCGGTAGGGCGAAGAAGGGAGACACGGTGGGGTGTCATCTTCACCTGTTTGACCATAAGAGCGGTGCAAATTGAGCTAGCTGATGATCTGTCAACGGATTCCTTCATCGTGTGTTTCCGAAATTTTGTAAATCATCGTGGTACACCAGTTAGAATACGAAGCGATAACGGCACTAATTTTATAGGCGCACGAAAGGAGTTGCGAAACGCGAAGCAACTACTTGACACAGACCGAGTTCAAGCAGAATCTACCAAGTGTAACATTGAGTGGCTGTTCAATTGTCCAGCGAACCCCAGCTCAGGCGGATGCTGAGAAAGTTTAATAAGGATCGTTAAATCTCTGCTGAACAAAACACCGCGCGAGACAGCACCTAAAGTCGCTACCCTGCAATGCGTACTCATAGAGGCAGAAAACATTATAAATTCCAGGCCATTGACTGATCTGCCGTTGACACATGAAGACGACGAACCGCTTACGCCCAACCATTTTCTGTTTGGTTGCGTCAACTCAACACAAACACCGCATCCCGTCGATGAAAGAATATGCTTAAGAAAACAGTGGGGGATTGCGCAGAACCTCAAGATCGTATATGGAGGCGGTGGGTTACGGAGTACTTACCACAACTCATATGTCGCACCAAATGGCAAGATAAAACTACCCCACTCCGTGCAAACGGTTTGGTCCTGGTCTGCGATGCATCACAACCACGCAGTCAATGGCAGAAGGGTCGTGTCTTGAAAGTTTTTCCCACGGAAGATGGTCAAGTACGATTAGCAGAGGTGAAGACAAGCGGAGGAGTACTGCGTCGTCCAGTCACACGCCTAGCTCGGCTCATGGCAAATAATGAATCCCAGGGAGATTCACGGGGGGAGGGGTGTTAGGCACCCTGTGCCGTTTCCCTCTATTTCCTTTTACTCAACACTCGCCGACAGCAGCGAGTACGTCTCGTGAACTTGCAAAGAAAATTCTACAAGTCATTGGCAAAAAGTAATTGGCGAAGGCGGACGTACTGACAAACACAATCAAGAAACGAATTAAAGCAATTCCTTTGTAATAATTGCCAATCAACCATACAATTTTACATATTATCAATTCACACAATAAATGCAGTAATTTTATATCTTACAAACTCAAAACAGACGCGTTTTCACTAATTCTTACACAGCCAGTATTTTTGAGTGTAAGACAGCCCGTAGCGTAACGCCATCGACGTGGATGTCCAATATGGTGCCGATGATTTGTTCCGTGACAATGTCAGGTTTCGCGATGCGAAAAGACTGAACAGATCAGAAAGATAGTTGTTTGTTTATATTACCGGCCGGGAGCTGTAGCCATTATCGTGCAGTCATCGGCGTACGATACAATAGTAACTCCTTCTGGTGGCGAAGTGAGCTTCGATATGTAGAAGTAAAACAAAATCGGGGATAGGACACCGCCCTGTGGGATCCCTTGTTATTCTTCTGGGCTTAGATGTTACGTTATTGAATTGCACCGATGCCTGCTGACCAGACACATAACTTGGGGTCCACCTTTGAGACTAGGAGGTAGAGGGGACCCTTCCAAGTCTTGCAGTAACGTGCCGTGGTTGACTGTATCAAAAGCTTTGATAGATCTAGCGCTATGAGTACTGTTCTGTGGTGGGGTTTCAGATTCAATCCGCAATTTATCTGCGTTGATGGCGTTTCGTTTCGAAAGCCATGCTGAGTAAGACGCAATTTTGCAGTTGTTGTATTAACCATAAAGAACACTCCCCGAACATTTTGGGGAGTGCTATGTTGTTGTTTTTGCAGCAGTGCTTCGCCCCACCCAATAAGTATGCCCAATCACAAATTGCCATCAATGTCCTCTAAGGGGAGTCCAAGGAAACTCGATGTTTTAACAGGGGTAGACCATAATGAGAGGGTTGTTAGAGGCGTTTGGTTCCACAATACAATTGAAGAGATGGTTGGTGTCATGTGGGGACTCATTACAGGCAAGGCATAGACATTGTATGTCGGTGGGTTGATTCTGGAATTCTGGGGAGTGCTATCGATGCTGATGGTACTTTGCCGGATACTTGCCCCAACATAACCACACAGTAGCAGAGGAGGAACACACTGCCACAACAACAACAACAACAGGAACGCACTCTCCCTAGGGAAACGCGCGTCACTCTAGTTCAATTTCGATCTGGACACTATAACAGGTGTCCTATCCACAATCAACCCCGACATACAAAATATATGTCCTGCTTGTAATGTGTCCCCTCATGACTTCAACCATCCCTTCAACTGTATTGTGGAACCAAAGCCTCTAACACCTCTCTCAGTATGGTCCACCCCTGTTAAAGCAGCAAGTTTACATGGACTCCCCTCAGAATTCTGGGGAATGCTATCGATGTTGATGGTACTTTGCCGGATACAGATCTGGCACGTTCCGGTGACAAAGCACCATAAAAGTACTAGCCCGATCATCTCGAGACCGATTAATATGACCACATTAAACCTTCAAGGCCATTCCGCCCCACCCCCTTGTGCTAGCAAAAATAGGGGAACAGAATGGCTTGGCCTTCTGGCTATCGGAAAGATATCGGACGATAAGATTCTCCTAATTAGCTTGTTTCCCAGGCTTTAGTAGCGGTACCACCCTCGCCATTTTCCATTTCTCGGGCATGACGAAGGTGGAAAAATACAGGTATTAGCAGTGGACCGCTGTTTTACGTTTTTACCTTGGTTTTTGTATTTTTGTATTTTGTATTTGTATTTTATTAAATTTTCATAACACAACAATTTGACAAAATTATTTTATAGTGCTAGTCAGAACAGTAACAGACCAAGGCGAAAATTCAAAAAATGTTTTAATAACTTAGATAAGCAATAGATAATTTGTAAAATAAGACTTAATGGTTACAATAAATTTTAGAGCTTAGCCTAGGGACACAGAACAGAAATAAGATTAAAGGGGACATTGCAAGGTGGTAGGTAGTACAGTAATAATATTAGGTTCTATCCTTTGAGGAAATAGGGAGGTGGCAAGAAAAACGGATAGAAGATCAGTAAAGAGAGTCAGTTGAAGGAGAGGTGAGTCAATTAAAGAACAAGATTAATTCTTTTTTTGAAATGCAGTGCATTACTTATTTGTCTTATTCTGGCTGGAAGGGAGTTCCAAAGACGGATCGAAGTAACGAAGAATTGGCGTTCAGAAATTAGCATACGGTGTTTAACATGTGCAAGAACCATTGTCCTCGTAGAATGAAGAAATTGAAGCCTTCGATATAGGTAAAAAGGCTCCTTCTTGTAGATTATCTTATGCAGGGGTAATAATAATAAAGTGTTCTAACTTAAAAGGATTGTCAAAAGAAATGTCTAGCAACTTTGCAGAAATTATTAAGAAAAATCAATTAAAAATAATCAACCAATTAACCTACTTTGAGTAATAAAACATTTATTTCTTATGGGATTTTATCATACATGGATTTTATATTATAGTTTGTTGTTTGTTTTGATTAAACTTGGCAAATGCTAATCAAACTGTTTGGAAAACTAACTTTCATCACAAGTTTGCTGTTTTTCGCTTGCACTATCTGTTGATGCGGCAGTATTGAGCAGTGCTGCCTCTCTAACAGCTCGTTTATAATCACGAAAACGTGGGCGTTTTGAGGGGTTCTCAACCTCACTGTCACTTGCTGGACTTGCTTCTCCACTAACACCATCGAAACCTGTAGTACTCTCTCTTCATCACTCATTGCTTCGCTTGTTCTGCGCGTCGTTTTTCTTACATTTACCAACTTAATAGAGTTTTATTTTTAACATTGCCTTCTTTTGATACTCTCGTTTTTGGAATTAGCTCTACGGGCTTGTTGCACTGCTCCGATTTTGTTTCGTGAGTATTCACAAGGTTTGAGACACGATACCATTGTAATTTGCTGGCGGGACGTAACGTTGCTAGGGCTTCATGTCAGTAACACGTTTAAAGTCAAGCCAGTCCTTAAAAGTGATAAAGGGTATAATGAGTACACAATGTATATTTATATTAATATTTGATTTTAGCGACCTTTATACGTTTAAATGTAAAGTTTTTATTTTGCCGCTCTAGGTCAAAAGTAATAAAACGATTTGGTATTTTCTGATTTATACTTGTTGATAGCTTGTTTTGTCTTGTTGTTGTAGGTGTTTTTTAATTTGCATAAACCATCTTGTTGGTTTCTTTGGTTCACGGCGTGCCTTCCGTAGTTCCAATTACTATTTGATTTTAGCGACCTTTATACGTTTAAATGTAAAGTTTTTATTTTGCCGGCTCTAGGTCAAAAGTAATAAAACGATTGGTATTGTTAATACACCAAATCGTTTTATTACTTTTGACCTAGAGCCGGCAAAATAAAAACTATATATTTAATATTTTTATTTATTTATTTAATTATTTATCAGTCTACAAATAAACAATTATTCAGACCAAATATACCGACACTTAAATCTCAGATGTAATACATGATATAAACAACATAAGCATCATCAATTTTAAAGTAATATTTAAACAGTATTGAACCAAGCGCGTTGACAATTTCAATTAAAGACTTTAGAAGAAAGCAAAAGATAAAATGTTGTAAATGTGTTAAAATGTACTCATGAAGGAGCTAGTAAATATAATTTATGAAATTGACAATAAAGCAAATTAATAGTAGATAAAATATATACAGAATAGAATTTATACAGAATTTCATTACAAACATATAAAATAATGATCACAACGCAATTTTGCAAACAAGTTTCAAGTAACTGGTACAAATTTGAAACAGAGGGTTGAACAGTATATCACGGTTTAGCGTTCTTTGCTTCATTTCGAATTACAATTTAATGTAGTAAAAGGTATTTTTTAATACCAAGAAACGAGTCGCAGACGTCTAAATTTTTACAGTGTTATTAAAATCACGACATAAACAGTGAAGTGGTTCGTGCATTCATAATTCGACCTGCATGTAGCTACAAAAATTGATTGAAAATGTCTAGATGGCCTAATAGGAAACGTTAAACTTAATTTCGCCAAGCATAAAATGGACTATTTATTGACCCTCTTATTAATTTAACAATAAATAAAGACTCCAAGTATCTCCCTGCGGCTCTGTCAATGTGGGCAGCTGTATTAGATTTAACCGGCTGCAATATGGGGGAAGATTTTTAGAAGGATCCCATGGTAAGTGTTTTAAAGCGAAAAGCAAAAATTGTTTCTGGACCGATTCCAGCTTGTCAGAATGAACCAGATAACACGGATTCCAAATTATTGAAGCATATTCCAAAGTAGGTCTGACCAATGATGTAAATGAGTTTTTGTAACGTATGGGTCATTAAATTCTTTAGACCAACGTTTAACAAAAGCCAAAGTACCTTTAGCGCTGTTCACGCAAGATTCAATTTGAAGTTTAAAATCGAGTTTTGGGTCCATAGTAACGCCTAAATCAATAAACTTAGTGACTTGCTGATTACACAGTCGCCAAAATCATAATCATGGGATTGCAAGGACTTCCTTGTAAAACAAATGAACTTACATTAGGTAGGTTTAGTGACATGGCGTATACATTACACCAGTCATCAAGACTATTCAGATCAGCCTGAAGACATGCCCTATCCACGGGTGAGCGGATAGGCATTACAAGTTTGACATCATCAGCGTACATCAACGGCTGGCAGCTCTTCAAAACACTAGGAGGTCATTAATGAACAACAGGAACAAAACCGGACCAAGATGCTGCTGAGGAACACCAGAAGATACATTTATGAACGAGACGACAATATTAAATAAAACTGTTTGTTTTCTTTCCTTCACATAAGAAGAAATCCAAGATAGAAACAAAGGAGGAAATCCCTAACCGATCAAGTTGAGTAAAAGTATAGAATGAGAAACTTTATCAAATGCCTTAGTATACTTAAAATTTACAATATTCATTTCGTTTAAGTACTACGTTGACCTGGTGTCTGTTTCCAGTATAGCGGGCATACGATGATGTAGCCATGACATTATTGTAGATGATTCGAATGAATAATACTGTAGCTAAACATTTTGTCTCCATTATCGTCGTCCCACATATCGAATAAACCGGCCATTTTAAGCAACTGTACATTCTCGAAGTCCATGTAGATTTGTCATAAATTTTTATGTTTTCTGATGTGGCATATACAACAAATGTGCTGCACGTTCTGATGGTTTAGCAGATTTTGTTGTCTGCCATTCATAGAAACCTTCACACAATACTACACAACGCTGACCTCTGCGAAAGGGACCCCGATACAACTTGACTCCAGCATATGTCCAATCGACAATTGTTAGTCGAGAGTCCATGACGGCGATGTGTAATTTACCAAGTAGCGCAACTAACAGCTGATCGAGTGAAAATCTGACATCACACGCACAATTCTCGACTCAGTTCTCAAAAAAAACTTTAGATTATTTAATTCAATTTTAAGGTGAGATAATCCTTGCCAATTAATGTATACAGAATATATAAATGCGTTTTTGTTGTTATTAAAACAATAGTTTTATTTATATTAAAGCTTTTATCATAACTTGAAAAACTCCTAACACCATTCCTTCATTATATGACATTCGACTGCCTAGTCCACTGCTTCCACTCTATCGCAACATAACCTCACTATAAGCTGCCAACCTATTATAGTAAACAATGCTTTACCAAGTAGCGCAACTAACAGCTGATCGCTCGACATTGCACACCCACACAAACGTCACTAATGGCCATATTACGGAAATCTTAGGGAATTGACGTTAAATTTTTTAAAACAGATATAAATGTTATAATTTTGGAATATTATAACATCTAGGACACCTTAATTGCAGTAATTGAAAGAAAATGTTTGTTTATACTCAAGTATTTAATTATTTTTTCTAAATTATCTTTAATATTGATGCAATGATTGAAGTTATATTAATCTAATGCAACCTCTGCTCTTCCTACTGTCTTCAGTCCACTCCATTCGAGTGTCTCTTTCACTGAATTCGAGTGCCTCCCACTCTATTCGCAACATAGCCCCAATATAAGTGCCAAACAATATAGTAGTGTGATATCTATCTGTCAAATGCCTGACAGGCTTCGTTCAATATGGCTACTTTTAGCTGTCTTGACCAGGCGTGTTTCAATATGGCCACGGCGCCTATCTTCAGCGGGGGAGACGAAGAGATACAGAATGAGCCAGCGATAGTCAAATACAATCAGGTGATCCAGTCACTTGAGATGTTGACGTCTATGCAGAAGATAGCACACTTGTTATCATTCACAATGTTGTGACTGATATAGTTCGGCAGCTTAAATGAGGTTATGTGCGATAGAGTGGAAGGGCACTCGAATCCAGTGAAAGAAGCATGGTCACTATATACAGGTTGGCTCATCTCATCAGCTGCATATTACTTTATGTCAGTGCATAGTCGAAAGGATTGTCAAAAGGAGATGGCAAACTCAAAATGAAACCAACACATTGGCACATTTTACTTACACATACAAAAAACTGCTAAGCTTTATGTTTCCATTCCTTACCATTCGCACCAACACCAATACACAGATTTGACAATTTGAACAGACAGATTTTGTGCGTTACAGATGAGCCAACCTGTATAGTTGAACCATAGAAAGAAGACACTCGAAAGGAGTGGAATGAAGAACAGTAGGAGAGCAGAGTTGTTCATTGGATTAATATACGTCAATCACAGGCGATCATACCAGGTGTGGCCAAACGCATTCAACATATAATCGCTCGTGCAGAAGATGTCAATGTCCAAAGGAAACTTCATGATTTCGATTAACGAATATTGCGAGTACAAGGCTTTGTATGGAAAAGTATCAAGAAGACAGCAATCAGATGTTGGGATACCACACCCTACTGACATTCGCAGTGCTCTTCAATCATGCATCAAGGAGAATTCATTACAGTGGTGTTATCCCATCAGCTGGTGCTTCTTCTTGATATTTCCATACAGCGCCTTGTACTATAAACATCGTCAGTTATCGGAATTAATGAAAATTTTCTTTTGACGTGACATCTCTGAACACGGCGATTGGTGAATTCGGTTTGCACCACTGTATGGATTCGCCTTGATTGAAGGTATGATTAAATCCAATGCAACTCTGACTCTTCCTACTGTTCTTCATTCCACTCCCTTATCGAGTGTCTTCCTTTCTATGTTCAACTATACTATGGGTTGGCTCATCTGTAACGCCAACAAATCTGTCTGTTCAATTGTCAAAATCTGTGTAATTGTGTTGGTGCGTATGAATGTAAGGAATGGAAACATAAAGCTTAGCAGTTTTTGTATGTGGTAGTAAAATGTTAGCAATGTGATGTGGATTTTCATTTTGAGTGTGCCATCTCTTTTGACAATCCTTCGACTATGCAATGACATAAATAATATCAGCTGATGAGATGAGCCAACCTGTATAATTGAACCATGCTTCTTGCACTGACTTTCATGAGTGCCTTCACTCTATTCGCAACATAACCTCAATCTTAAGCTGCCAAACTATATAGTAAACCATGTTGAATGATAACTAAGTGTGATAGCTTCTGCATAGACGTCAAATTTCAAAGTGATACTGGCATCACCTGATTGTATGACCTATCGCTGTCTCATGCTGTCTCTCTTCTATCACCCGCTGCAAGATAGGCGCGCCATAATTGAACACGCTGTCAAACGCTAAAGGTAGCCATATTGAACATCCTGTCAGCATTTGACAGATACGATATCATCACCTACTATATTGTTTGCAGCGTATATGGGGGCTATAGTGCGAATAGAGTGAGGAAGGCACTCGAATGCAGTGAAAAGAGACACTCGATGGAGTGGCATATGAAGAACAGTAGGAGAGCAGAGTCTGCATTAGATATATGAACTTCACTCATGCTAGTCAATAGTAAAGATTAATTAGTAGAAAAATAATTAAAATACTGAGTATAAACAAACATCTGTCTTTTCAAATTACTGCAATTAAGGTGTCCTAGATGTTATATATTCCAAATTATAACATTTGATATCTGTTTAAATTTAACTTCAATTCCTAAGATTCGTAATATGGCCATTAGTGACGTTTGTTATGTGGGTGTGCAAATGTCGAGCGATCAGCTGTAGTTGCGCTACTCACCCTCATGGTAAGTGCATTGTTTACTATATAGTTTGGCAGCTTAAGTAGAGGTTATGTTGCGAATAGAGTGGAAGGCAGTGGACTAGGCAGTCGAATGTCATATAATGAAGGAATGTGTTAGGAGTTTTTCAAAGTATGATAAAAGCTCTATATATAAATAAAACGATTGTTTAATAACAACAAAAACGCATTATATATTCTGTGATACATTAATGGCAAGGCTTATCTCACCTAAAATTGACATTAAATAATCTTAAGTTTGTTTGAAACTGAGTCGAGTATGTGCGTAGTGAATGTGCGAATTCTTTGATCTACCGATCAGCTGTTAGTTGCGCTACTTGGTAAAATTTACACATCGCCGTCATGGACTCTCGACTAACAATTGTCGATTGGAACATATGCTGGAGTCAAAGTTGTATCGGGGTCCCTTTCGCAGAGGTCAGCGTTGTGTAGTATTGTGTGAAGGTTTCTATGAATGGCAGACAACAAAATCTGCTAAACCATCAGAACGTGCAGCACATTTGTTGTATATGCCACAATCAGAAAACATAAAAATTTATGACAAATCTACATGGACTTCGGAGAATGTACAGTTGCTTAAAATGGCCGGTTTATTCGATATGTGGGACGACGATAATGGAGACAAAATGTTTAGCTACAGTATTATTACATTCGAATCATCTAAAATAATGTCATGGCTACATCATCGTATGCCCGCTATACTGGAAACAGAACACCAGGTCAACGTAAGTACTTAAACGAAATTGAATATTGTAAAATTTTAAGTATACTAAGGCATTTGATAAAGTTTCTCATTCTATACTTTTACTCAAACTTGATCGGTTAGGATTTCCTCCTTTGTTTCTATCTTGGATTTCTTCTTATGTGAAGGAAAGAAAACAAACAGTTTTATTTAATAATTGTCGGTCTCGGTTCATAAATGTATCTTCTGGTGTTCCTCAAGGCAGCCATCTTGGTCCGGTTTTGTTCCTGTTGTTCATTAATGACCTTCCTAGTGTTTTGAAGAGCTGCCAGCCGTTGATGTACGCTGATGATGTCAAACTTGTAATGCCTATCCGCTCACCCGTGGATAGGGCATGTCTTCAGGCTGATCTGAATAGTCTTGATGACTGGTGTAATGTATACGCCATGTCACTAAACCTACCTAAATGTAAGTTCATTTGTTTTACAAGGAAGTCCTTGCAATCCCATGATTATGATTTTGGCGACTGTGTAATCAAGCAAGTCACTAAGTTTATTGATTTAGGCGTTACTATGGACCCAAAACTCGATTTTAAACTTCAAATTGAATCTTGCGTGAACAGCGCTAAAGGTACTTTGGCTTTTGTTAAACGTTGGTCTAAAGAATTTAATGACCCATACGTTACAAAAAACTCATTTTACATCATTGGTCAGACCTACTTTGGAATATGCTTCAATAATTTGGAATCCGTGTTATCTGGTTCATTCTGACAAGCTGGAATCGGTCCAGAAACAATTTTTGCTTTTCGCTTTAAAACACTTACCATGGGATCCTTCTAAAAATCTTCCCCCATATTGCAGCGCGGTTAAATCTAATACAGCTGCCCACATTGCAGAGCCGCAGGGAGATACTTGGAGTCTTATTTATTGTTAAATTAATAAGAGGGTCAATAAATAGTCCATTTTTGCTTGGCGAAATTAAGTTTAACGTTCCTATTAGGCCATCTAGACATTTTCAATCAATTTTTGTAGCTACATGCAGGTCGAATTATGAAATGCACGAACCACTTCACTGTTTATGTCGTGATTTTAATAAACACTGTAAAAATTTAGACGTCTGCGACTCGTTTCTTGGTATTAAAAAATACCTTTTAACTACATTAAATTTGTAATTCGAAATGAAGCAAAGAACGCTAAACCGTGATATACTGTTCAACCCTCTGTTTCAAATTTGTACCAGTTACTTGAAACTTGTTTGCAAAATTGCGTTGTGATCATTATTTTTATATGTTTGTAATGAAATTCTGTATAAATTCTATTCTGTATATATTTTATCTACTATTAATTTGCTTTATTGTCAATTTCATAAATTATTATTTACTAGCTCCTTCATGAGTACATTTAACACATTTACAACATTTTATCTTTTGCTTTCTTCTAAGTCTTTAATTGAAATTGTCAAGCGCTTGGTTCAATACTGTTTAAATATTACTTTAAAATTGATGAATGCTTATGTTGTTTATATCATGTATTACATCTGAGATTTAAGTGTCGGTATATTTGGTCTGAATAATTGTTTAATTTGTAGACTGATAAATAAATTAAATAAATAAATAAAAATATTAAATATACATTGTGTACTCATTATACCCTTTATCACTTTTAAGGACTGGCTTGACTTTTAAACGTGTTACTGACAATGAAGCCCTAGCAACGTTACGTCCCGCCAGCAAATTACAATGGTATCGTGTCTCAAACCTTGTGAATAACTCACGAAACAAATCGGAGCAGTGCAACAAGCCCGTAGAGCTAATTCCAAAAACGAGAGTATCAAAAGAAGGCAATGTTAAAAATAAAACTCTATTAAGTTGGTTAAATGTAAGAAAACGACGCGAAGAACAAGCGAAGCAATTGAGTGATGAAGAGAGTACTACAGGTTTCGATGGTGTTAGTGGAGAAGCAAGTCCAGCAAGTGACAGTGAGGTTGAGAAACCCCTCAAAACGCCCACGTTTTCGTGATTATAAACGAGCTGTTAGAGAGGCAGCACTGCTCAATACTGCCGCATCAACAGATAGTGCAAGCGAAAAACAGCAAACTTGTGATGAAAGTTAGTTTTCCAAACAGTTGATTAGCATTTGCCAAGTTTAATCAAAACAAACAACAAACTATAATATAAAATCCATGTATGATAAAATCCCATAAGAAATAAATGTTTTATTACTCAAAGTAGGTTAATTGGTTGATTATTTTTAATTGATTTTTCTTAATTAATTTCTGCAAAGTTGCTAGACATTTCTTTTGACAATCCTTTTAAGTTTAGAACACTTATTATTATTACCCTGCATAAGATAATCTACAAGAAGGAGCCTTTTTACCTATATCGAAGGCTTCAATTTCTTCATTCTACGAGGACAATGGTTCTTGCACATGTTAAACACCGTATGCTAATTTCTGAACGCCAATTCTTCGTTACTTCGATCCGTCTTTGGAACTCCCTTCCAGCCAGAATAAGACAAATAAGTAATGCACTGCATTTCAAAAAAGAATTAATCTTGTTCTTTAATTGACTCACCTCTCCTTCAACTGACTCTCTTTACTGATCTTCTATCCGTTTTTCTTGCCACCTCCCTATTTCCTCAAAGGATAGAACCTAATATTATTACTGTACTACCTACCCTTGCAATGTCCCCTTTATTCTTATTTCTGTTCTGTGTCCCTAGGCTAAGCTCTTAAAATTTATTGTAACCATTAAGTCTTATTTTACAAATTATCTATTGCTTATCTAAGTTATTAAAACATTTTTTGAATTTTCGCCTTGGTCTGTTACTGTTCTGACTAGCACTATAAAATAATTTTGTCAAATTGTTGTGTTATGAAAAATTTAATAAAATACAAATACAAAATACAAAAATACAAAAAACCAAGGTAAAAACGTAAAACAGCGGTCCACTGCTAATACCTGTATTTTTCCACCTTCGTCATGCCCGAGAAATGGAAAATGGCGAGGGTGGTACCGCTACTAAAGCCTGGGAAACAAGCTAATTAGGAGAATCTTATCGTCCGATATCTTTCCGATAGCCAGAAGCCAAGCCATTCTGTTCCCCTATTTTGCTAGCACAAGGGGGTGGGGCGGAATGGCCTTGAAGGTTTAATGTGGTCATATTAATCGGTCTCGAGATGATCGGGCTAGTACTTTTATGGTGCTTTGTCACCGGAACGTGCCAGATCTGTATCCGGCAAAGTACCATCAACATCGATAGCATTCCCCAGAATTCTGAGGGGAGTCCATGTAAACTTGCTGCTTTAACAGGGGTGGACCATAATGAGAGAGGTGTTAGAGGCTTTGGTTCCACAATACAGTTGAAGGGATGGTTGAAGTCATGTGGGGACACATTACAAGCAGGACATATATTTTGTATGTCGGGGTTGATTGTGGATAGGACACCTGTTATAGTGTCCAGATCGAAATTGAACTAGAGTGACGCGCGTTTCCCTAGGGAGAGTGCGTTCCTGTTGTTGTTGTTGTTGTGGCAGTGTGTTCCTCCTCTGCTACTTGTGGGTTATGTTGGGGCAAGTATCCGGCAAAGTACCATCAGCATCGATAGCACTCCCCAGAATTCCAGAATCAACCCCGACATACAATGTCTATGCCTTGCCTGTAATGAGTCCCCACATGACACCAACCATCTCTTCAATTGTATTGTGGAACCAACGCCTCTAACAACCCTCTCATTATGGTCTACCCCTGTTAAAACATCGAGTTTCCTTGGACTCCCCTTAGAGGACATTGATGGCAATTTGTGATTGGGCATACTTATTGGGTGGGGCGAAGCACTGCTGCAAAAACAACAACATAGCACTCCCCAAAATGTTCGGGGAGTGTCTTTATGGTTAATACAACAACTGCAAAATTGCGTCTTACTCAGCATGGCTTTCGAACGAAACGCCATCAACGCAGATAAATTGCGGATTGAATCTGAAACCCCACCACAGAACAGTACTCATAGCGCTAGATCTATCAAAAGCTTTTGATACAGTCAACCACGGCACGTTACTGCAAGACTTGGAAGGGTCCCCTCTACCTCCTAGTCTCAAAAGGTGGACCCCAAGTTATGTGTCTGGTCAGCAGGCATCGGTGCAATTCAATAACGTAACATCTAAGCCCAGAAGAATAACAAGGGATCCCACAGGGCGGTGTCCTATCCCCGATTTTGTTTTACTTCTACATATCGAAGCTCACTTCGCCACCAGAAGGAGTTACTATTGTATCGTACGCCGATGACTGCACGATAATGGCTACAGCTCCCGGCCGGTAATATAACAAACAACTATCTTTCTGATCTGTCCAGTCTTTTCGCATCGCGAAACCTGACATTGTCACGGAACAAATCATCGGCAACCATATTGGACATCCACGTCGATGGCGTTACGCTACGGGCTGTCTTACACTCAAAAATACTGGCTGTGTAAGAATTAGTGAAAACGCGTCTGTTTTGAGTTTGTAAGATATAAAATTACTGCATTTATTGTGTGAATTGATAATATGTAAAATTGTATGGTTGATAGGCAATTATTACAAAGGAATTGCTTTAATTCGTTTCTTGATTGTGTTGTCAGTACGTCCGCCTTCGCCAATTACTTTTTGCCAATGACTTGTAGAATTTTCTTTGCAAGTTCACGAGACGTACTCGCTGCTGTCGGCGAGTGTTGAGTAAAAGGAAATAGAGGGAAACGGCACAGGGTGCCTAACACCCCTCCCCCCGTGAATCTCCCTGGGATTCATTATTTGCCATGAGCCGAGCTAGGCGTGTGACTGGACGACGCAGTACTCCTCCGCTTGTCTTCACCTCTGCTAATCGTACTTGACCATCTTCCGTGGGGAAAAACTTTCAAGACACGACCCTTCTGCCATTGACTGCGTGGTTGTGATGCATCGCAGACCAGGACCAAACCGTTTGCACGGAGTGGGGTAGTTTTATCTTGCCATTTGGTGCGACATATGAGTTGTGGTAAGTACTCCGTAACCCACCGCCTCCATATACGATCTTTGAGGTTCTGCGCAATCCCCCACTGTTTTCTTAAGCATATTCTTTCATCGACGGGATGCGGTGTTTGTGTTGAGTTGACGCAACCAAACAGAAAATGGTTGGGCGTAAGCGGTTCGTCGTCTTCATGTGTCAACGGCAGATCAGTCAATGGCCTGGAATTTATAATGTTTTCTGCCTCTATGAGTACGCATTGCAGGGTAGCGACTTTAGGTGCTGTCTCGCGCGGTGTTTTGTTCAGCAGAGATTTAACGATCCTTATTAAACTTTCTCAGCATCCGCCTGAGCTGGGGTTCGCTGGACAATTGAACAGCCACTCAATGTTACACTTGGTAGATTCTGCTTGAACTCGGTCTGTGTCAAGTAGTTGCTTCGCGTTTCGCAACTCCTTTCGTGCGCCTATAAAATTAGTGCCGTTATCGCTTCGTATTCTAACTGGTGTACCACGATGATTTACAAAATTTCGGAGGCACACGATGAAGGAATCCGTTGACAGATCATCAGCTAGCTCAATTTGCACCGCTCTTATGGTCAAACAGGTGAAGATGACACCCCACCGTGTCTCCCTTCTTCGCCCTACCGCGACATTAAATATAAGAAAACGGTCGTACGTAGGGCGTGACGCGGTCAGCAAGAAGCTGTCCCATCAATAGTGCTACTGGATTGGCTTTATCGATTATACATTTGAGACATTTTCGTTCTACTCTTTTGTACAGAGTTTTTATATGTGGAATCCAGAACTTTGTCGTACCTCGTTGATTATAACCGCGATGTTCTGATGGTCCCCCTTTTGATGATAGTATTGAACGATTAGTTCCGAGACTCTATGTTTCGATGGCAGTATAATCGGGTGACGGGCCTCCAATGGTAAGTACGTTGACATGTCGATGCGACCTTTCAATCATAAAATACCATAAGCGTCCAGACAAGGCGAGAGACTATACACTACGCTCTGTTTAGATAGCTGGGGGTAAGGACGAAAGATCGGCGATCTCCTTCCCAAAACACTCTCGCTGCACTTGTTTACAAATACATTTCTCTGCCTCATCGATTTCTGCTAGGGTAAGTGCGCCAACCTTGGTTCGTTTTTTACGGAATAGAGCTATGTATTGCTCGTAACACCCAGGCGACTGTTCGCTTCATCTTTAAGGATGAATTAAAATTAGTAAAATCAATGAAATTGTTACTTGCCTGACAATAAAGTAGACGACTGGCTTGGCATTCTTCGGGTAAGGATGTTGAACGCTCTACAATGGTTACTGGCCAATGCTCCTCGTATCTCAAAAAATCTAGACCGTTGATCCAACGCTGGTCGTCATTAAACTTAGGTGGATTTGGAGGACGTGTCACTGCATCTGCTGGGATGTGCTTAGAGCGCACCCAACGCCACTGCTGAGGATTCGTTGTGCTTATAATTTCGGCAACTCCGTGACCCAGGAATGGTTTGTATTTTCTCTAGGAGGAGTGGATCCACTGCAGAACCGTTTGTGAGTCACTCCAAAACAAAATGCGACTGAACTCAAACTGATGAGAGTTGAATAGCGTTTGACTCAACCTTGTACTCCAACACTGCTGCCTGCAGCTCTAGTCCAGGAATGGACGTTAGTCTCTTAGGAGCAGTACTATTTTGGCCATTATGGAAAGCTATGTCCACTACATTCTCATGTACCACTCGGAAGTACCTAACTGCTGCAAACGCTACTTGGCTTGCGTCCACGAAGGTATGCAGGTCGACTTTACGGCCACGTGAAATATAAGGCGAGTAATACCGTGGGATGTGAAATTTTTTGCTACGTTGCAACTCTCTTCACCAAGGTGTCCATCTTGCTGTCAGTTCCGCCGGCAGTGCTTCATACCAACTGATACCCTGCTTCAAGTATCTTGTACCATGATTTTCGATGATATTAAAAAAATTTTCCGAAGGACCAAACGGGTCGAATACCGCCATTACTATGCTAAGCAGTTCTCTTTTTGTAGGCGAACGTGCACCGGAAAGAAACTGGCTGTGGACCGCGATGGAATTTTGTATGGAACTCGAAGGTGTCGGTTCGGGTGTTCCAGTACATCCCGAGAACCTTTTCGGTGGCCTCACTCCGCTCCATGTTAATGGCCTCGCGCGCACACTGGTGGTGGCTTGTTCAGCTCGCTCCCCACGTCAATGTGATTTGATATGAAATTACGCAATTCAAACCTGGCCTCTAAATTAATATGCACGATTTGTTGACAGATTTGAATAGCTTCCTGTGGCTCGTCAAAACTAGCCACCAGGTCATCGACATAATGATTATTGATTATGAGTTTGTTGCTTCCGGAAATTTAGTTTCAAATCTTTGGGCATTTTTGTTCTTACATGCTCGGCGATACAAGGGGAGCAATTTGCGCAAAAATCATCGATGTCATCAATCTCAGAGTTGATAGAAGTAACTTCTGGTATGCCTCAGGGTAGCCATTTGGGTCCATACTTTTTACCCTCTTTATAAATGACTTACCAATGGTTATCTCGTATTCCCGTGCTCTAATGTATGCAGATGATGTTAAAACTATGCGTGTACATACTTGCTTCTAACTCTCCGTTTGGATCTACTCAGGCCGATTTGGACTCATTTCAATTATGGTGTACAGTAAATCTATAGTTTTTAACTGCTGCAAATGTAAACTAATGACATTTCACAGAGTCAACCCATTTTTAAAATCCTATATGCTAGATGGTGCTCCTTGGAGCGTATATCGTAGTATGTGACTAGGTGTTCTTTTTGATGCGAAATCTGAGCGTGTAACATGCATATTTCTAAGATAGGGCTAAAGCAATTGATGATCCTTATTGAACCACAGACCCTTTACATACATTTTGGCGTGGTTCGCCCAATACTTGAGTATTGTGCTGTTGTTTGGTTCCCGGGGTCTAAATCTCAGTATAGAGTGCACGAGTGAATCGGTCTACAGAAACAGTTTCTAATCTTCGCTTTGACGCTTCGGTCTTAACTGAGCATCACACATCACATCATATCCTCCGTATAGAATAAACTTCTTACTCATTAGCTTGCCATACTTAGAGAATAGAATGTATAAATTACTCGGGTGGTAATGTGTCGCTCATAAACTGAGATCGTGAGATAGGACTCCACTGACCTTGTAAGCAGACTGAATTTTCTCGTTCCTGTGAGAGACTTCTCAAACCACTATGTACTCTCTTTACTGTACCATTCTACGGCGTTTCTTATTTTGCCAAATATGTAGCCCGATCTCGCCATTGGTGCTCGCGCTATAATGAACTGTACAATCTGTAATTAGTGTGGAGTATTCGATCCCACCCAGCATTTGTGTTGAAATTATTCCTGGAATCATATTATAGAGTCTGTTTTCGATAGTCTCCAGCATGATAAACAAAAGACTAAGCATATAGTCGCATGCGCATTTTCTGATCAGAAAGGACTCCACTCGTCGGGAGAAAATGCGTACCCTACGCGCGACTACCACTTAGTGAGCCTCTTCAACCCATATTTGCAACCAGTATTATTAGTCTTTTCGAGTCATATTTACCACTCATTTATGAGTCTTGTCGGGGATAATTTTAAGGGTGTTTTAAAGCTTTGGTGACGTAAAAGAAGACTCGAGAATCGACTCACCCACTATGAGTGCAATAGTTTTATCGAAAAAGCTAACACAAAATGTAAAGCGAACTCACGAAATTGATGTAATTATTAGACAGTGTTTAGTCGTCCAAAAGAGATGTCGAAAATATGTGTCATGTGGTGATTATACTTAAGTCAATCTCCATAGGCTATGTAGGTTGACTGCTATCCGTAGGAAATACTCTCACGTCTGGAGATGATATTTTTCAAAGATTGTGATTAAATAAGATGTCAATGTTATGTCAAGAGGATTTTGTAACAAATTTTATGTTTTGATTTGATTTAAAATTTAAACTTTATTAATTGATTATTTATTATTTAAGTTTTACTTTAAATTTTGTTTTTTTACACTATATTTTTTTCCTTGTTATTTGTATTGTATCTTATATCAGTAGTCGACCGCAATGTGTCTGTGTTGACTTTAATAAATAAATAAATAAATAAGTAAAAAATCTTGTATCGTTACGTTTGGGTCTCCATTTCTCCATAAATACCCCAGCTGTGCTGTTGATCGATCTGTCGTACCTTACATTTGCGAAACATTTCTCTTATGTCGGCTGCCACGCGATCTTTCCTTTGTAGAATGTAACAAGTATACGTATAGTAATGGTTGCGCCTGCTCGGGGTCTTTCAATTAAACTGAATTGAGTGATACATTGTTGCGTTACTCCGTGTTGCAGCGTCAAAGACTATACGGAATTTGGACGGCTTATTCGGATTGGAAAGACTAGCAAAAAGTGTGGTACATACCATACGTGATGCATGTTACAAGTCTTTTCCTCGGCACTAAACTTTCTGCCATAACCTTTACACATACATACGCCATTTCACGTTTGTACCGTAGAGCAAATTCGGGGTCTCTTTCATCCGCTTTTCCACCGTGACACAAACGTTTTTCTGCCATATCTACTGCTGGGGGTAGTTGGAGTGGAAACGACTTCCATAACAGCCCAACCTCATAACGATTGTCAATCGCTGCGTTGTTGTGTTAATATGCAGTTCGCCTGCCTTATCGGCCGTCAGATTCAAGTTTGGATAGCATTGTGTTGACACCGAAGTTTGTCCGTGGCAAAGTACCTCCCGATACCAGTTGGTGTAGTTGCTCGATATTCAACGACGTGTAGAACTCGCCACTCCTTAGTGACAAAAATTTAGCCGTCCATAAGCTACCCAACCCACTAATGAAGTCATTGAGGCTACCAGATCTACTGTGGCGGCTTGAACTGTCTGGCAAGAACTGATACAGATGGGCTCATATTTCAGACCAATTAACAAAACACACAGTTTCCGCAATGCTGTACGCCTGCAATGGCAAAAGTCCAATTTAAAATATGCGAAAATTATCTTTAGAGAAAAGATTGTGAAGGTAAATAAAATGATGTAACCGTATGTAACCCACGCAAACGAAAACCTTGTTATCACTACAGCTACCACAATTTCAAATGTTACCATAAATATTCACTCGGTCCACGACCTTATCATCTACGTACAACTAGACAATTAAAGGGGTGAAGTTGAATCCTTGAACCACGATCAATTTAGCAGATCTTCCTCAATAATTGAATAGCGAACCCTCATCGAAATCATCGCAAATGCCTCATAAGAATAACATGACAAAAAGAATATTTTGTAGTGTAGTGCATCATCATCCGAATCATCTCCGACATAAAACCTGGCGTATGACTAGCGTCCGCTGCCATTCAACCAAACCAAAGATAAAAGTCACTTCAAAATGTAAATACATCGAGCGAGAAGGAATGTCGAAACACGAGCAGGGTATGAGCGAGTAAAGCGCTTCACACGTACATTGAGAGAGCGCATGCGTTACCTTTTTCACGACAGCAATGTAAAAGTCATTACGACGATATTGGTGAACAAGGTATGGTGACGATTAAGTAATCATTAGGTTCTCGTCTACATCCATAACCAAAAATATCTGAGTCGGTGAATTTAATAACTGTTTGTAGATTTATGTTCATTGTTTTGGATACGGTATGAGTAAGAGACTTATGTTTTTTACGTGAGAATATGCTGTAATTTTGCGTTTTTAATTTTCATGAAATTCACGATTTTAGGTTATAGGCACCGTAATCGATCACATGGGAGATGTCATGATGGGTATGGTTTACGACTATGGCGTCAGGGTTAAGGAAGTTTAGTTAGCCAATCTTGATGAGTTGTAATAGGCCTTAAACTTCGCTAGTGCATACTAAGCACATATGATACTCACGTTATGTATGCTTGGAGTTCCAAGCTAAAAAAAACTGACGAAACTGTTATCGAGAACTTCTACACACACAAAAACAATTTCTATCATGAAAAAAGCGAGACCACTATGTCCCCAATATTAGTGAGCTTGACATGTGTTGTTCATGGTTTACATGTATTTTACATAACCACTTTTAACACTAAAACAATGCAAGTAATACGCGAAAATTACTTCGGTCTCTAATGGTTCACATGTTTTTCCACAAAAAAGTGGATTTATATGTGTTTTATGCACCAAATTCGAAACTAAAAACACAATATTTTCATCATGTGTCAGAAAATAATAAGATCGCGGGACCGATGTACAAACAAAAAACACTGATCGAAATACTAAACTGGCTCGTTTGATTTCGTTAGTGAACTAGCTGTATTTCTTGTATTCGTCGTTTTTTCAAATACTAGTCGCACACACTCATGACACTGAGTTACTGACGCCGTACTAGGAGGTGAGTGCGACAAAAACTAGAAGATAACACACAAGAACAAATACACGCAAATACAGTAGTGTCATACGCTTAGGAGACCCATATAGGGGCAACAGCGAGGGCACAGGGTTTGTCTTGTAGACCGAAAAGCGTAAGACACAACCCTCGATGTTCATAGTGCAAACGACAGCTGAAACCAGTTGCGATGAATGTAGGGACAACGCACCTTTTTAAATGAGGTGGATACATTAGAAAATTAGTGTAGATGGTGATAAACAGTAGACACATATATTGTTCAGTGCATCGAGTCTAATGCGTATTGAAATTTAGTAATATGCATTAATTGTATACGCAGCCACATTCAGAGGTGTGTATTTAAAGCTTTGACGCTTATCAGTCCATATAAACTAGCGTACAACGTCTATAGATGTGAAAACAGACAGCTATATCAAAAAACGCGGGTTGTGTTAAAATTACGCTATGGAGTCACATTGGAGTGCATTTGCCATGTTAAAATTATATCGAGGAGGATGTCTGGATCACTGTCCATGGATAGGGGCGCCGGTTATGCCATTGGCTGATTATACCATATAAATATATATCAACTCATTCTGCAGTGCAACTAAGCTCGGTAAAATCACAGTCAGTCATGTCACGGCACGCATCCTATGTACACAGATGTGTACTATGTAGCAATATATCAGTGATTTTCATAGTCGTCGTTACAAAATCCCAGGTACACGGAATTGCACTCTAGATGAATAAAAAATTATGAGCAAAAACACAAGAAGTTTGATCAAATATCTCCAGTCGAGTAATAAAATAGTTCTTCTCTTAAATGTCATAGTGTAACGGGAACATGATTTAGGATTTGTGATAAGAAATATCAGGTGCTAAATATAAAAATGTAGATAAAAATAAATTAAGCAAATGAAAACGTCGGAGCGTATCGTTTTTTGCGCTGTCATCGTGTGCGCCGCTATTGTGAACATCTATAAAAAAGTTAGATTACAAAACTACTGTAAAAAAATGTAAACTGAATATAGATCTCACACTGTACGAATTTCCAAATACATATAAAGCTGTGCAGAAGTGGGTAAAGAAAAGTTCAGGTACTCTGCTGCAACGAATGCGACGATGCCTAGCTACATGTGTACGATTCCTCATGTATGTACCACTATATACAGGATGTGCTTTTCCATATAGGTCGCAGTAGGGTAATCTATACGACAGCATGACACTCTTCATAGCAGCTTTCAAAAAGATCTGTAGGGATGTCCAAACACGCGTTTGGGCACGGGATCGCAAACCGGAACGGAAAACAAAAGTTTTGAGTCGTTACAAAAGATATTACACAAAAATGCCCGGGTCTCTCTCGAAACTCTGCGTAGTGATCCGTATGATTTTGTGGTCAGAACAACTTATAGCGTTCAGCGGCGCGTCGGCTGACAACTGCTAAACTCGTTCAAACAAAATCTCGAGAGAGGCTGTCAATAAGACGCAGTTGGACCAGGACGACGAATCTGCCTTCGGTATTCATCGTCGTGGGTGCACAAAGCGCGTCATTGAGAAACACCTCTCCCGAGACTGGTTTTGCACGAGTATATCTGCATGTGTGGCTAAGTAAAGAGAATCATCCACTTCGGATTCGCGAGTCTGTGCCCATAGATGCAAAAACAGCAGTCGTTTGTTGACATCCTTTCCGATATTCTGCCTCATGGATGAATACCAAAAATACTATCACGTATTGGTGAGTGAATGGATATAACGTTTATGGGACAGAGCAAATTACAGTCAGATCTGAATTGTAACTATGCCGCTCGAGTGTGTGTTAAAGAATTTCATAAATTAATATACATATGTCAATAAAATAGCTCAGATGTTATATGTATAGGCGAGTGTATGTGTGAAGTGATCTAGTGATATGTGTAGCATGATGCAGAATTGTAATAAAGTACTAGACACTCCCAGCACTGGGGATTCAAGGGTGTGTGTCTAGCGCCAAAGTATATAGCTTCTCCAACCACCAATTGTCAACGTCACCTCTGACAGCGTGCACGATCCGTTTCACTAACAGACGAGGATCTAAGGCGACCCCAGCTCTCATGGAACTCCGACCGGGCGATGGGCCCCGTCCCAACAAAAAAGCGTGGGTGAGGTGTGCAGGGATGGACTGAGCGTGAAGTGTGCCATATAAGTCGTTCCGAGATGGGTCGTGGGCAGCAGCGTAATGGTGCTGTGTTACACGAGCGTATCGGATCTGCTCATCTCGGAGAAAAGGACCATCTCACATCGATAAGCTCTCCAAAGTCCTTGGGAGATGCAACTAATCGCTACAACAACACAGCTCCAGCACTCGCAAGTTAGAAACTGGTCGAAGCTCGGTACGTCTCATTCATAGGGACGGTCTCATAAACATTATTTTACTATGATGAAAACTTTGTATACAATCATACTACTCTCTGTATTGCTATTTCAGGCGCGGTACACTTGCAAACATCAAAGTGCTGTTTTGTATGTCTAGCAATAGTCGGAGTATCTGCACATATGATATAAAAATGTGTATTCAGACAAGCGTAATAAGAACTGTTGATGAATTTTCGGTACAGTTTTCTATAGTGCTGCCGCTTTGAGCATATACATAAACAAAGTTAGTAGCAGGAAGCCATCCTACGATGCCAAAACAAAATTTGTATCTTCCACGGAGACTCTAGTATTGACACAAAACAATTTATTACTGTTGTATAAGAGGCTCGCCCTCTTACTCGTCAATGGGCTGCACTAATCGACATACAGCCTTTGCACTATATAGTAAACGTGAACTTCAAAAGAAAGTGATTTATCTTAAAATCACGTAAATTGCAAGGAAACAAACCAGTGTACCTCACGAACACGGGTTTTGATCTCAAGATTAATTCATTGTGCGCTATATGATGGGAGCGAAGCACGTGCTAAACATCAACAAAACCGGGCTTTCGCTTATAATGTTTTTAACGGGTCAAGACAAATCACAATTAATTTCCTGCTTTCGGATTTTTAAGCTAGACGTAACATACCGTTTTTCACACTCACTCAGAAAAGACTTAGTCCAAATCGCGGTGGCTGTCATAAACTGCCACTACTATCTGAACAGTATGTCTAGGCCAGAAATTCAACAATTTCTTCATTAGCGCTGCTCAGTTATTATTTTATGGTAACGTTGTCACGGACGTGCATCACCTCATATTTTATCCAAGAGTCGGACTATCAAAGACACGTCACGACTCGTTTTTAGAATCGAAAGCGGAGGAAATCAAAAACTTTTATTTCTGTCGAAAGTTATACTTTACAAAAACAACTGTAAAAGCTGACTCCCGACGGAGGGTCGAAATGAGGGGTCCCGATCCATAGTTATTTGCACAGGAAAAACCGTTCTGCGTGGCGGGCTTCGGCCGCGCTTGAATAAAAACACACTTACCCTGGGTGGTCCGACACTCGGTTGGGTGATCACAGTCTAGCAACACTCTTTCTGACATTAGTCGTGCGTGTGTATACACAACAGATTCTGGTAAAAACACAACAACCACATATAAATTGAGATCGATTTTTGCTTATATGGCTTCTCACGAGATTAAAAATTCAATTTTCGTTTCGGCTCTCTAGAAAACGGAGGTCGAGACGCGTCTTTTGGATATCACATTGACAAAAGTTTTTTGATACAAATTGTGATAAGTATGACAAAAGGCGCAACTTGACCTCCGATTCAAAAAAGGAAGAAAAAATCACAAAAAACGAAAAAACAAATACAAGAAACCCGTTAGAGAAGAGTAAAAATTTTGCGTGCTGTCAGAGCAGCTATACGCAAAAGTCGGTGCACGAGCTAATGTGCTAAGTTCGGGGCCCCACCCTAGAAATGAGCCTTTTGTTTTCAATTGAGTATCAAAACAAAACGCGTAGTCACGTCTCAATCAGATACGAACGCGGAAGTAACTTCTTCACCCGTTTACAAGTTATGCGCGAAAAACTGGTTCGTCTTGTACATACTGTTCGCCGCACATTACAATCTTTTTATAGCGCACAAATCACATCCTGTTTCGTTTTCGACATATGATGATCATTGATATGCACGATTGTAGCTTGAAAAAATTTGTTTAATTTCTCTAATTAATCTGCAATTAATATAATAACAATACAGATTCGTGTTGAAGAAAAAACACCTGATAGTGAGAAGAGTGCTGCCGCGATGTAGCAATAATAGAAATTAAAAACTGAACAAGAAAATACTCTTTACATCCTGCGTAGAAACAGCCTTAGCCGATCCAAACCGGGCTGGCCATGCACGTATTCTGCGTAGAACACCTTTCTGCATAGGCGCTTATATAAATAACCATGGGTACGCCATGCAGTCCGGGTGTGTGGTTTTAACGGCGGTAGATGTGCGGCGCAGCCGGTGGTTGGATCGGCTAAGGTGTTCTACGCAGAAATCTGTGCATGTTTAGTTAAGCCGTTTTGAAAAAAAAAAAAAATTAATTTAAAAAAATGAAGTATTTGTCAATAACACATTTTTTCAAACGTATATCGATTTACGATAAGTTACAATCAAATATCCCTAAAAATATAATTTATTCTAGACATTTAAAATATAGATCGCTTATATATCACAAAAAAAACCTTGTTCTATTACCTGCTGAGTGGCAACACGTCACTTTTATATGTTTTCATTTGGACAGACATTTTTGCAAATTTGTGTTGATATTTTCGTTAATTCGTGGCAAGTTAGTTATGTTAATATACTAAGTATAAAAAGGAAGTGATGTGTGCGCTTTAAAAGATTGCCAAACATGCCGGGGAACATATGTATCACAACAACCTGTTTTTCGTGAAAACTTTTGAAGGCTGAAAAATTTTAACTGGCTTTCGGAATATTAAACTAGACTTTATACGTCTAGTACGTAATGCGCGTCTTTTGATAATAAAAATATAAAGTAAGGCTCGATAACCTCCGAAGAGGTGAATAAGGCGAGCTTCCTTCCAATTGCGTCGTGCTTCTCTTGATTTTCCCCTACAAATTGCGGATGGGACCTACATGTTTTATGCCGATCCAAACGGCATCTGCAAGGCAGATGATTTTTCGCTGAGAGCTTTTCTTGGCACTGGAGCGCTTGCCAAACACTGCCGAGGGCGACCCCGCTTAGAAAAATTTCTCTAATTGAAAAACCTCATTCTAAAATTGATGTTTCTTTGACCGGGGTGCGAACCCAGGGTATACGGGTGTTGTAGGCGAAGCATGCTCAACACATCACACCACGGTGCCGCCAGTTCTTTGATACCTCACTCGAAAATCTTGGCGCCAATTTAGGGTGGGCCCTAAACTGCACTACTACCGGTGGCAAGTTTTCATGTGGTTGTGTATTTTGCCAGATTTTGTTGTGCCAATTCATCCAGAAGCGTATACACATTTGATCCCCAACGGACATTTTTTAATAGTTTTATTTTTTACGCAGTAATTTAATTTAGTGCTCTATAAGTTATGAGGGCATGTTCACCTTTTCAATCGTCCCATAAACAGCTTTCATTATATGCGTTTAACGCCAATCTATGCATGATGAGTCGATTGCATTATCTTTTACACTTCAGACTCTCCACAATTGAACTTTAGCCTGCCATTCCAATAAAAATTTCTCGAAGCACTGTTAGACCTGTTTTACATATAATGAGATTATCTCATATTGTACATAACTCAATCGTTAGTTACACTAAACTAGATTTGCCATATACATTTTTTCGATAATCGGAATTATGAACAAGATTAGACGGATTTTTTGTGTGATTATATACTGTCAGCCTTGTGATTATTGAAGGTTAATCTTTAACTGGCAATTCTGTTTAGCCGATGGAAAATGCACGATTGTTAACGAAAAAACGAAAAAATAAGTAAGTGACGGGCAACGGGCTAAATATTTTCCTTTTTCTTGCTTTTCCTTGACGAGGAGTTAAAAATAAAATTTTGCAAGGATACTGTAGATATTAAAAAAGCTATCATAACTAAAAGAAAACATCTTTTTGAAAACAAAGAACTACGATTCCTTTGTTAAAATTGAGTTTTTCTCAAACACAGCGCAATTACACAGGACAGGAAAATTTTAAGTGAAGGTGAAAGAAAAAAAAAACGCAATTGCTACATTCTTAAAGTCGTTTCTGCCCAAGTCAGAAATACAAAAAGTAAGAAAAATAAGAATAGAGTGTGACAGTCCATATCTATGGGTATTTGGTGGTTAATTGGCATGCAATCAACGAAAATAATAGAATATAGAAGGAAAAAAAAGAAATTGGCTACGAAAGTTGAATTGTGTTTAGATGAGAAATAAAGCAAAACGAAAAATATTCCATGTCTGCTAATCGGTATGAACAGTAACCCAATAAAAAGTGATGGAGTAAACATGTGTGTGCAAACTATCATAACACTTAGCAATTCGATAATATAGAGGGCAAAGGTGGATTGTGAATTAAGGGTTTGCTGGCTAAATTGCCGACGGTAAGAAAAAATCTACAAAGAAAAATGTATATAATGAAAGGGCACTGTTCAGGGAGCTAGGCAGATTACTTATAAATCATCCATTACTTTAATTTCATATTACTAAACTAAATCTAATGTCTCTATTTAGTGCTTCATGATACCATAAATATAACTATAAAACATAATATAATACATACATAACAGGAGGGATGTCTACCGATAAAAGATATTTCCGCAAACATTTTTAAAAATATGGCCACGGCCCATTACCGGCTGAATAGTAAAGACATTGGTGTTTGTGAAGATTTCGCAATAACGATTTATTATACACATATATTTGAGAATTATAAACAACGCTTTGTAGCATCAGAGGAAGTCTATTTTATCATCGACTGTAGCGAAATTAACAAAAACTATGAATATAACACAATAGAATGCCCGTTTAACTGCAAATAATTTGTATGATGGTCAGTTTGTTTGTTGTATTGTATCTAACTACAACGGAAAGTAGTTATTCAACGATAACCTTAAAACAAAAATAATATATTCCACAAAAATAATATATAACGATAGGCATAAAGAGCTCCAACGCATACTGAACTGCTTTTTTAGAAAGAAATCGTCACCAACAAACAACGCCTGCAGCATTGTGAGTGTGAAGGAATTTGGTTTTTGCTTCGCCTTTCTGAATAATGAAGCGTCCAATGAGGTAAAGTGTAGAATAAAACTATAGGTAAATAAATGAATTATAATAACTGTCTTTTGAGGAGTCAGTTGCGATTTCCTGTCTTAAAAAGCAATTTAACGGACGCCGCTACAAGTGTCTCTGATCTGTTAATGATTATGATCTATGCGCCGATGTTTGAAGAGGGCCGTTACATCGACTCGTTCACTCTGGGCGATCATCCAAAAGCAATGATATCTAACGCGCGTTCCGATATTGAGCTGTTTTTTGGTGCGAGATGCTACAATCTGAGCAGCCACAAGTTTTACTTGCCCTTATTGCAAGAAAATTGGGTTTAGTGGAGCTTAGCGCTGCTGAACATGTTTCGGCTGATCATACGGAGACAAGCCTTGAAGTGGTATGTTCCAGTGTTGGGTCTGGATTGCCGAGGTGGTGAACCGATCTAGTAACAGAACGACTTTGACCGCTCATCTAACATTGGAGGCATAGAAGGGCGCGTGAATGGATTTTTCATTCTGAATCCTTTTAAATGATAATGAATTTTTAAAACATGATTTTCAGTGTGTAGAAAATACATTAAATTAAATCTGCAGAAAACATTGTAATTCAAGTACTTGAAAATAGATATCAAACGGAAAGCGCACCATTTTTATCCTTTACATTGAAGTAAATTATGGATAATAAAGAATGGGTTTATCCTCTGTTTTTTTTTTTTTAAGCAATTATACAAAGAGGTGTTCCAAATCGAATATTGTAAAGAGAAAGTATTAAGTACACAATCCATGGAAGCTGATTTTGCTTTCAAGATTCGTTCGAATACCCCATTCTTTGGACATTTAAAAAAATGGGATCGAAAGTTTAACTGGATATTTGCTCCATTTTCAAAAACACTGTTTTGCAGAGTAATTTTTTAAAAGTGAGTACGATTTTTTTTACACATCCTAGTGTCATACATACATGAAATGCTATTTTTTAGTTTATTTACTGTAAAACTAGTGGGTTTACCTTAATGTGTTAATTTTGATATATACGACGAACCATCAGCTATCTCGACATGGTGGTGGTGTACGTCGTATTCCAGGTCGTACTTTGGGAGGTCCTCGTGCTCCTAAGAGTTAATATGCACTTTAGTTCATCAAGTGGTTTGTCTGCACTGTCACCTCAGGAAGGGAATCTGTTGACCTACTATAGCAGAATATATCCCAGTTATAGGGGTGAGGCGAGGTGGACCAAACAGCGTCACCAACTACAACATTTGCAGATGCAAATACAATTTAGAAAACGTCAACAAGTTACGGTAAGTTTATTAATACATTGATTTTTAAGTAAAAAATTGAATAATTATTCAGACTAAAGATAATTACAATGAAGTACAGAACTATAATATAACTTCCTTAGAAAATAGATTTATTTATTAATTTTTAGTGTACAAATTTAACAATTAATCAGACTTACTATAAAACGGTTTGGACTTTAACGAAGTAGGTATACAAAGTGCCGAAATTTAACCAATTTTAAAAAAATTTTTTTTTTGAATATACAGCAGTTTCTTCATTTTACGAACACCATCGTTGCAGGGTTTGTCGTAAAAACGCTTTTTGCGTAATCGATTACCATACAATTTTTCAATATAATTCTTGATTAAAAGGCTAATATAACCAGAGAAAGTACATGTGTTTTTTATAACTTGTTTGCTCAAATAAACAAATGCAAAAAAAGAACAAAAAGAGACGCTTCCCAAGGCCGCTCGTTCTAGGTACCGGAGCGACTCGGAATTTTTTCACCGACCAAAGGACTGCCATTTAGTGTAACCCCATTTAATTTCGTTATGTCATCCCACAAATGTCATCCTCCCAGCAGTCCTTTCAAGCGGGATTGCTCAATTCTCTTGCTCATCTTGGGTCCTGAGAAATGGTTTTGCTGCACTGCGGGAAAAGAATCTTTAGGACGGTCATAATCTGGCAGTGTGTCTCGTGTAAAGGGATGGTGCATCGGAAGGTTGTTTGGGGCTTGACCCAAAAACCCGACGTCCATGTAAATTTTATAAATCTTTTGTGGCTCTTGCTGTTCACGCCCAAGGTTCCGTAGCCAGACGTCAATAAGCGCCCTAGGGAAAGAGGGGTTCAAAATATTTTAGCGCATGTCTTCAATCTGAGTCTCTTTCCACTCTGTGTCATACCTGAGAAATGGAAAATGGCCAAGGTGGTCCCGCTACTAAAGCCTGGTAAAACCAGCTAACATAGTGAGTCGATCGTCGGACTATCTCTCCTATCGCCAGTGGCAAAGACGCTTTTGAAGCCATTTTGTCCCTTATTGCAAGCAAATTGCGCTAGTCCTCATCAGCATGGCTTCAGAAAACTCCATAGCACTACACCGCGCTGAATGCCATTAGCACCAGATAAATGCGGTTTAAATCAATACCCCCACTTAGAACAGTACTCGTAGCGCTAGACCTATCAAAGCTTTGATACAGTGACAAACTCAGGCTCGTTACTGCAGGACCTGGAAGGTCTACCATTCCCCCATCGTCTTAAAAAGGTGGACCGTCAAATTATATTGGTGGTCGGCAGGCACTCGGTGCAATTTAGAAACCGAAACATCAAAACCAAGGAGAATTAAACGGGGGGTGCACAGGGTGGTGTCCTATACCCACTTTTTGTTTAATTTCTACATATCTAAGCTACTTCACCACCGAAGGAAGTCACAATCGTTTCCTACGCCGATGACTGCACAATAATGGCCACAGGCCCAGGCAAAGATCGAGCGCTATGCAATAAAATAAACGGCTACTATACTCTCTGAATCTCTCCATTTTTAGCCTCGCGAAACTGGCCATTATAACGACTAAATCCCGCGACCTATTTACAAACAGACGCCCCAAATGTCGCCATTTTTGAACACCACGTCGATGGCACTACGCTACCGGACTGCGACACCCAAAATCTTGGGTGTGACGTTGATCAGATCACTAATTTGTGTGCGCAACGCTCCGGTATTTTTCCGAGAATTCAGAGCCGTAAACAAAATCCAAATCCCTCGCTGGCAGTACTTGGGGAAAAGATAAAGGAAACCGCTCCATGACACTACATACAAAGCAATAGCCAGCCGATTACGTGCTACGCGTCACCCATATGGTCGCCAAGCTAAAAAATCACCACTGGAAGGAAACTACAGGCCCCGCAAAATACTGCTCTCAGAATCGCCAAGGGCTGTCATCCTCTTATGTCACCCAGAACACCATCGCATAAATGAGGCGAGAAACTCCATCAGGGAGAGAAATGAGATGCTGAACAAACAGTTCCTGTTGAATACCCAGAAACCTGGGCATCCAAACAGACATCTGATGATGAACCAGCACCGCCTAGGGGCTTAAGGAGTCATCTCCGTAGCATTTTGAGGAAATACGGCACCTGAGACCCAGCCGTATGAAGTGAAAACAACACAAGCACGGTCCTTGGTGAACTCCATAAACAGCGTTTACGGACCTCTTTATGCGTGAAAATGCGCCGATCAATGTGTCGAATCAGCTGCTGAACGAAAAATTATCCAAAACTCGCGACAGGATAAGAGGAACGCATCACTACACCACGGGAAACGCTGTGCCACTCTTCGCCTCAAGCTTCGTTCTGGATACTGTAACAGGTTAAACTCTTACCTATCCAGAATCAACCCCGACATACAAAATCGTATGCCCCGCTTGCAACGTGCTCCCACATGACACCAACCATCTCTCTCAATGTAATGTGGAACCAACGCCTCTAACATCCTTTCCTTATGGTCCACCCCTGTTGAAACGGCAAGTTTGCTTGGACTCCCGTTAGAGGATATTGATGACATGTGTGATCGTCGCGGCTATTAGGTGGCGAGCATTGCTACCACACACACATACAACGCGTCACCATCCACCATCCTACCCCTGTCTAAATCAATAGGCCAGACGAGAATAGCATGCCATGCTAAAAAACCTTGGCGCTGAGGGAATAACTACGCCTAATCTCGCACGTTTTCAACTTTTCTTTGAGTCCTTCGGTCCATTCCGAACATAGCAAATGGCGAGGATAAAACCAGCTATAACGACGGCGGGTCGGGACAACCCAGGATATCACTACTGTCGCCAGTGGCGAAGATATTGGAAACCGTCTCTGCTCCTCATTTCACACTGCAAATCGCGCTAGCCACCATCAATCATACCTCTGCAAATGCAGAGTACTACACCGCGCTAAACGCCATAACACTACGAGATAAATCGCGGAGTAAATCAAGAAAAACACGTCATAGCGGTGCTCGACCCCGCGGACCATCAAATGCTCTCTCACAAACAACCACGGTACGCAACTCCAAGACGTTCGCTCCTGTCCTCTGCGTTAAAGGATGTGTGTACTCTGAATGGTCGGCAAGCGTCGTCGGTTCACTTTAGGAACGCTAAACACTAAAACGCGTAGATGTGCATTGTAAATCTAGGTTTCCGTCATGGTCGTGTCTTATCACGCAGCGTTCTGCTGTAACATATGAACATATCAAGCTCTATCCCAACGAGAAGGAGTTTACTATCATTTCATCACGTCCGACGACTGCACAATAATGGAACAGGACTGGCCCGCCATTAGACGAATATTTGTTCTATGAATAACCGCTATCTCCCAGTCTTCAATGTTCTTGAACTTCGCGCGACTGGCAGGTCTACCGACCAAATCCAATTGGTTGTTGTTACTTGTCGCAGTGGCGATACGGATGTCGTTTAAGCCTTTTTACTTTCGTTTAGAGTAGCTCGTCTGGATCAAACGTCTTTGTGGCACTGTCTCAGATGTCATCATCAGTAGCATCTAAGGAAGATGTTCCCTCTTGGATGCGGCTAGACCACGCCAGGTCGTTTGCTCTTAAATAAATACAGGAGTATTAGCCCGTGTGCAGTTCTGAGGACCAACCTACTGTTTGGCAGCCTACAGCCTTCTAGGAGTATTTTAAGATCAGGCGACGAACTGGTGGCACGTATGATGGCACAGCCATGGTGACATAAGTGGCGCCAGTCGGAGCACTACTTAAGTTGGGCAGCTGCGATCTCGGCGGTAGGGTGCGCGTTAGTGTTGATACATGAAAAATGTAGATAAAACCAATGTGTTGGCCATTCAGCAGTCATACGTACATCCTGTTGTGATTGTTGTGTACATATATGTACAACCTCATGTACATATATGTATCTTACAAACCTACCTAATACATACATACTCTTTCTGTTACCTTAATTTTCAGAACGAACCAACAGATCTTCACATTTCATAGAATAAGCCAAACACATTTTTCTCGATCTCTTCTCAAATATGGCTCTTTTATGAAGCGCTATAACTTCTCGTTGTGTAATTTTTAGTGAGTTCGTATTTTAATATACTTATATACATATCCTGCCAAAATCTGTAAAAACACTTTCAAGGAACGTTGTTTGGGCTTTTGAGATTACAGGCTATACAATATAGTTTCCTAATGGATACATGTGCAAAAATTGCGCAGTATTAAAATCTTGCTGATGGTACGACATCGAAAACTAATGACGCGATGGATTCTAATTATGTATAATCGATATGTTGTTTTGACTTTTGTATTGCTGTCGATATTTTTGTATTGCTCTTGTACTAATTAGTAGTATAGCACTCTTAAGTGTTTCTCTATGATCTCTGCACACTTTTGTTTTATCGGCAACTCAGCCAACAGTGGAACGCTTACCCTCGTCGAGCTCATCGATGGTATCCTTCATCGAATGCGAATGCAACACATGCCAGATGTGTGAGTACGCAGTGGACCAATATTGGTGGGCAGTGGTTCTGGCGGTAGACGGTTCGGTAGTGCCAATCGCTGCGTGCCACTCGTGTCGCATCGCACCAATGACTGGACTGTGACACCATCGTTGGCAGCCCAACCTACAACTCAATCAGGCCTTTCTGGCAACAACGCACTCAACAACAGACGAAGTAGCATTGTATGATTATGTTGTTATATGAAAACAATTGTATATTTCTTTGTGTTATCTATTAGAGGGAGGTGCATAGTGGTAGCCCGGGTTAAACGGCGCTGTGCTCGCAACATGTTAGCAACTGTACTTGGTACAGTCAATTGCTGGTGAGCAGTTGGTACAGGTGCCACATGCTCTGCTCAAATGGAACTGAAGGGCCAATCACTAGTTTTGCTTACAAAATGTATGCAGCCAATACTCAGTGATCTCGGAACGGGCTCGAAATGGAAGAGACCTCGCTCTGAGCGGTAAGTCGTTTCTGTTATTTGTTTATGATCAAGAGTACAACTAGCTCCAAATTTATTATAACTATAAAAACAATGTACAGTGCGCGATAACTCCGAAGAGATCTAAGCGAGCTTCTCTTCCAATTGCGTCGCGCTCCTCTTGATTTTCCCTACAATTGAGCCGGACGGGACTACAGTTTTATCGAC